>OVAY01000908.1:0-41447 GCA_900406395.1 Kernera saxatilis
CTCCTTCTTCCTCGACCATGGGCTTTTCCTATTCTGCGAAAGCCACGCATCCGTCGCCGGATTCTCAGCCTCCGGCTCAAGCTCTTCCTTTTTCTCTTCCCCTTCTCTCTCTTCTTTATTCCTCTCAATTTTCCTACGCTTCTGCTCACTCTGCGGTATATTGTAAACCGAAACACCGTCGTTCTGCTTCAACGCCTCCACGTCGCCGACGTAATTCATCCCGGACGGATCCGCCGCGTAACCGTACTTGTGAAAAGTATTGTACTGCTCATCGAACACGAAAGAACCAATCGAGGCGTCCTCCACAAACCCTAGCTTGTGGTTCCGCATCCCCTGTGCGATCCCGTCTTTGGCGTAGGGATGCGCGGGGCCGTAAATCGGAGCCCAAAGCTGTTCATAGGTAGGGTTAAACACGACGGCGTGTTGGGTCGGATTGATCGGCTTCGATTTCGATTGATTCACGTTAGCCACCGTTAGAGCCAGTGCCGTATCATCTACCTCAGGCGCTGACGATTTCGCCTTTAGCATTCGCGGCGGCGAAGATTCCGGCGAGGAAGAAACGGCTTCTTCGTCGTAGGACTGAATCAGATCCATCTCACGATTGCCAGATTTGCTCCACAACTGTTCTGGGTATAAATCGTATTGAGATTTTGCGTCTTTCTCATCGACAAGGGTTTCAAAATTCCTAAATCCGGTTGCAATTTGAAAGATAAACCCTGACTTTTATTTTATTTTCACATTCACCCCGATAGTGTGTTTGATTAACATTTACGTCCCTTTGTCTTACTTTAAATCTCGCCCAGACAGAGTACAATAAAAGGAAAAACCCGATCTTTAATAAAAAGATTAAAAAAACTCGAATTCTTAACTTGGAAAATCTTTTCCAACATACAAATATCATATATTAATATATGAGTCAGTTTTATCCTCTCAAGTAACAACCAAAAATACCGACCAATCTAATATATCAGACCATGTCAAACCGAAACCGGAAGGACATGTATGTTTAAACTTTAAACATTATATCATAAATACAAAATTACGTAAAGATGAAAAAGTTCATAAGTGTTTTTACCTTTAAAAATTCAAGAGAACTTAGTTTGTGAAATAAAAAATGGAACAATGTTTGCTAACTTGATCGTGAAAACAAACTTGATTATATGGGACGAAGCGCCTATGATGCATTGTTATGCATTTGAAGCTCTTGACAAAGATTTTTTTTTGTTTTTACGAACATATTTATTTAAATTAAAATTAAAACACGGTTACAACTCAAAGAGGAAAATATTCTTATTTTGAGGAGATCTCGAGAAGAATTTGCTAGTGGTAAGAATGAGGACATCCGGTATCAGAAAAGCATTATGAACGGAGTGGGTTTATTGATGGTTGTTTTGAACTTTGTGCATGAAAAAGAATGAAACTAATGCAAATTTACGATTTTTGTTTAATTTATTAAATGTATAGTTTCGGTGCCTAAATTACTTTTTAGAAAAACTAAAAAAATCTATTAAATAATTTATAAATTCTTAAAATTAAAAAATAAATTATCGATGAAAAGAAAATTAAAATTACATGGTCTAGTGAAAGTTCAAACGGTAATCTTAAATATTTACAAATTTCATGCATTTTTGGTAATCCGCATATGGTCCACTACTAATTAAGTTTTTTTTTTTCTTTCACATTATCAATAAATTTATTTAAGTGACAATTTGCTGTAAGTTAACATCTTCTTTTTTATTGGACAATCACTGTAAATTATATAATATACGTTAATTTGATTACGATTGATGATAAAGCAAAAGAGAAAAAAAAACTCTCTTTTTGAAATTTAAAAATTGTGGTAGGTCCCAACGGATTTGTTTTCTAATATAAGCAAAAAACAACTACTTTGGTTTTGTTTTAGAAACAATGATCCTATCTCTCGATAAGAACCCTAATTCATTTTCATCAAACCCTAATCTTGAACCCTAATTCAATTTATTCTCGATATCCCCATTTCTTCTCGATAGAACCCAACCCTCATATGATGAAGCCTCTATGTACTTTCCATTATGGAAAGAGAGGGTTTTGGATACATAATTTATTTTTCAGAAAAACAAAAAAAATAATTTATAAAACAATTTTCAATGAAAAGAAAGCTAGAATTACATGAACTCTGGATGAAAGTTTAAACAGTAATTTAAATACTTACATATTTCATGTACATGTTGATGATGTATAAAGTTCATATGAAAATGTATAAAGTTCAAAGTTTGTACAAAATTGTGGGTACTATCTTTAATATTGATGATGAAGTTGAAAACAATACTACAATATATTTGAAATCATTTGCGCTTGCAGAAACAACTATTTCATCAACAATATTTGTTTTTGGATGCAGATCAAGAAAACAACAAATTTTTGAATCAATAAGTAAAATTTGATAAAAATTTTACGAAATTTTTAAGTAAAAACAAACAAAACTAGAATCAATTTTTTTTAAACTGATGTTTTGATATTGATGTTTGTTGTATATTTTCTGGGACTAGGACAAGACATGCATCACGAAAAAAGAGAAAAAGAGTAGTAGAAGGCGCAAGAGTTTCTTTTCCACTGTTTTTAACTCTCTCGATCCAATTTGTTTTCTTTTCTTTTAACCCTTTGAAAGACTTCAAGAAAATGATAAAAAAATTCAGGACAGATATTTCTATAAATATTTTAACTTGGTCTTTCGTCGGTTATATGAATTTTTAACTAAATATTTCTTTAAAAGCCGACAATTGAAATAAAACATATCTGGCGTAGTTTGCATCCATACTTATAATTAATCTCATTCTTTTCTCTTCTTATCATTACAGATGAATTTAAGCGAGCCCAACAATCTGGGCTTATACATAATAGAAAATTGAAGCCCAACATTTTGACCAAAAGATAGCCACCAAAGTTACTGGAAAATATTAATTACCCAGATGAAAAAGCATTGTCATGCAAAGAAATATCAACCAATAATTTCTTTTAATCATTTACGCATCCAGCTTACATATCAAACTCAAAAGCAGCATTAAAAATACTAATCCCATGTTTGAAGAACTAACACATTTGTTAAGAAAAAAAAACCGTAAAAATATTGCATAAATTAACACTAGCGTAGACTAATGATTTGGGATTTGATAATGCTTCAAAAAGTTTATCAAAAGATGATATCCCTTACTTTCTCTTCTATCCTTGATGGATCAATGCCGATCCGACATATGATAGCCTGCATATATTCATTTATACGATTAATCGTACATAATCAAAATTAACTCAAAACTACATATTAAACAGACGTGACGCTGATGCGTATAATGTGTTATACATACATATGGGTGGACATATGTTCATACATACCTGGGCAATGATTGTGTAAATGATCCTATCATTCAAGTTCCGAAGATTAGCACTCATAACTTGAGCTCCTTCTTCTTCAAAAACACTTACAAGCTCGTGTAGCATTACTCTTTTCATGTTCAGATTCATATCCATAATCAGATTCATTTCTATGGTCGAATCCCGCGAATAAATACTGAGTTTTGGCACAAGAGACGACCCTTCAGAGTGATTCTCGACTTCTCCTAACAATGTCCTTTTCTTCTCCCTCAAATAGTTTACCTTCTCTTTCAATTGGATCATGTATGATGTCGCTTTATCTATAAGTTGAGGCACTGGTAACTGTTAGAGCCAATATAAAAGACCCCAAGTTAATTACTTTCATGTTTTTTTTTGCATGAATGCGGTTATGATCAATATATACCTAAAACGTAAAAAGCCTATGTGAATGTACTTGTGATTTAAGTCTACATTAAATTTTTTTTTATCATTGGTTGTCCTAGATGTAAATTTATTAATTAAGCGAAAAGAAAGTCTTAACCAATTTTTGTTTTACTGATTTGGCTAAAATTGAGATGTCTGGCTGCTTTTGGTTGCATAGACGAATGCCTAGCCGGCCAATGTTTGAAACTATGAGTATATCTAACAAAAATTGTGTAGTTATGTTTGTTATATATATGCATATACATATATATATGTACAATGTATTTTCTCAAAAATATATGTACAATGTATAGTGAGAGAAAGAGAGAAAGAGAGAAAAAGAGAAACGGACCCTATGAGTGGGAGAAACATGAGAAGTGAGTATAGAGAAGAGATGTTTCATGCGCTTTCGTCGCTCTTTTTCTCTAAGGTTTCGTTGTTCCCTCGACGACAATGAGCTTCCTTCTCCTATTTCTCTCTCCCTCCTCATTCCTTCTGTTTTCTTTTAAGTTTTTATGTTACTATGTTTCTCTCTTCTCAATTCCATCTCATCACTCTAGTCTCTATATATAAAGAGACAGAGAGGGAGAGTCGGAGAGTCACAAAATTCAATTTTGAGAGAAATGCTGCGTAATTTTAAGGAAAGTGATGTTTTTCTAGAGAGTCATGACTTTTGTGATTGCGTCCGTGAGCTTACACACTACTTAATAATGTGCTTATTTTTTCATACCAAGTATATTTACTATTTACTTCGTAACTTTCACTTTTACAGATACTGAAATCTTGGGGGCCGGGGAAAAAAAAAGAGAAGAGATTATTTATCAAAAAAAGAACAAAATGATTAGTTGGTATGGGGCACATTTCTAGGACCTACGTAGTGTTCAGAGATTCTAATTTACATGGTATAATTTGTTTTTTTTAATCGGACTACTTGACTATAAGTTTTGGTCTAGCGAGCTGGTGGAAGTAAGGTAACTTTGTAGAAAATTCTTATCAAAACCATTTTGAAGGCGTAAGATAGTCAGATGATAAGATAGACAAAAAGAAAACAATTTCTTCCGAAAGTACTATATATGTTTTCAATCGCCAAAAAAAAAAAAAAAAGCTGTTTTGTATAATTGTATTACCGAGAGAAAGGGACCACAACAACAAACCAATATAATGCCATGTTCAATTAATTAGGTACACATATTTATTATCCGAAGTATAATATCAGTGGTCATAAAGCATACTAAGCTAAGATTATTCAACAAGCTATCATTCAAGAAAAGGACACAACCTATTCCTTACAGAAATTAATTTTTTGGACGTATTGCCGACTTCATTCGTTTAATTGTAAAAACTTGAATGTCTACATCGAACCATCTAAACGTTCACCTGAGATGAATACGAAGACAGAAAATTAAACATGTTTAACTTGTTTAGTTGTGTAGCTTCTCTAATTTTCCGGATTACACGCTAGCTTTAAAGATCTGACGATCAAACCGTTCTGCTTGATCTGATCGGCCAGATCGATATAAGAGTTGAAATGGGTTAGTGAACAGGAAAAAAAGTTATATTATCAAAATAAATTTATCATAGTGGAAATTCGCAGCAACAGAAAGTGGACGAAGCAAACCTAACATAACTGTGATTCAATTTTTGGACACAAAAATCATCATTTTTCAATTAAAAAATAACTCGCTATTTTGTTCAGTGTAAATTTAAAATTCTTCACCCTCCTTATACAACAAAATATTAAATTGTTTAATAATTTTGACATTCTCTTCTATTATTCCGTAGTTTTGTTACTTTGTACTTTTGTAGCATAAGCGAACAGCACCTATTACGTTATACGAATGCAAAATATAAAATAATTCGATTTAAACTTCTTTTATTTCGGGCCAAGCTCAAGCTTTAACTCGAGAGGTTGAAGTTGACGAAAGAAAATCCCATCAAAAAAATTCCCGAGAAACTGCTAATATTTCCAACTAAAACCTTAAACTTATTTAACTTTCTACAATAACCCTTTAACTTTGCTAAATACCCGAAACAAATATCCGAATTCCATTTAGCAAAAAAAAAAAATATACGAATTCCGAAACTTAGGTTAAATACCCGAAACATTGAGAGCAAGCCGTCGGTTTCATTAACGGTGTTTACTAATAGCGTTAGTATTTCCATTAGTTTCATTAACGGAGTTTACTAACGGCGTTGGTCTTCCCGTTAATTGTATTTTATTTTTATTTTTTTTGTCTTAAATGTTCTTTTTTCTTCTTCGATCAAAACCCTTCTTCGATGATGACTCGGGCAAAGGCGACTCGGTGAAGGGTCCATCGGAGAAAACTCCGATCAAGAAATTTTGAAATTGGGTTGATTTACGAAAATAATAGAAATAGGGGATTAAATCGACGATGGATAATTTTTTGCTTGACACTTTTTTCAGTCCACCGATTCGTATCTCATCACCCCTACTCGATTTGGTCTTCACCCATCGCACAAATTAGCCTCGCCTTAGCTCCGTGGAGAAGGATCTGTGGCCGAGATTTTCCGAGAAGCATCGAGTTCAAGTTCCGAGTTGACTCGGCGTCAACTAAGACTCAGACTTGCTCGGGAACACAAGTTTTTTTCATTACCAAATTGCTTCACAGAAAAAAGTAGAGATCTGAATCGTCTTTGCCATAAGATTACAGTCAACTTGGCCGTAGTTTTCTTACCCGGCGTATTCCACTTTTGCTGGAATCGCGTTAAGGTTTGAGAAAGACGAAAACCTTCATTATATTGTTTTTCATATTTTTATTATTTATATTTAAATTTAATAACAACTCATATATTTAACGGAGACAATAACACCGTTAATTTCCTCCGTTAGTAAACTTTGTTAATTGCCTCCGTTGTTATTTAACTACGCTGACTGTTCTATACGGGTCGGATCCAGGAGATCCACCAAGTCATCGGCGCTGAAATGGACTCCATGGTCTTGGAGCGAGAGAAAGCTATCACCATCCGCTATCTACTCTACTTGGAAGGATTACAAGGTGAGTGTAGCTAGAGACACAATTTTTCCTGCGACTCTGTGATTATTGATTTCTTCTCAGACTCTGTGTATCTAATTGAGCCTGATTAATCACCCTAGTGCTTGATTTTTATATATATTTCTATTCGATTTCACTTTTAAATTTTGTTTTTCATTCATGTCAGGTTAATGTTATTGATACTCCAGGTCACGTTGACTTCACCATTCAAGTGGAGAGGGCTTTACGTGTACGATACCAAAATACAACAAAACTCATATGATGTTTGATTTAAATTTCCAGAAATTATGGTGGACACTAATTAAAACTTAAGGCATTCTTTTTGAAGTGAATCCAAACTGAAGCTACTCTATAAGGCAATCGGTACAAGTTTTTTTTATAATCAATTGATTCTCGGAAAAAACATCACATGTGCATATGAAGTAGATCGATGAGGTTGATCATCATCAGTATAGCCATCGAGGATTTATATGTAGATCTCAAATTCTTCTTTTACACAAAGGATTTCCATCCATCCGTAGAAAGTACAAACCCTCGAAACATGATATATGAGGAACTAATCTAAGATTATACTTAATGCAACAGAACATCAATATTGCATTATGGAAAAGAAAAAAACGTTACGAACTTTTTCGTTCATTTTCCTGATTCTAAAGAAAGTAGTTTTATAAGACTGCTGACTCAAGCATCAAATGCCAGAAGTAAAGGCATCTTCATCGGTTAGAAACCTAAGAGTATCTAATTTTAGAACCGTTTCTATTTCTCTCTCCAACTTTTTTATTATTTTTAATTTTTTAATTATTGAGAAACCATTGAAATATTGTTTATAGAGATGCTCTAAAGAGTATTTGGGGAAAACTCTCTCATCTTTATTAATCAATTTATAATATTTCATCGCAAATCTTTGAAAAATTCAAGAAATAACACTTAATCCATATGTGATAACTATTTGAATTAATATGTATAAATATAGATTATGCACAGTTATTCGATGTCAAAAAAGAGAAAATAATGAATAGTTATTCTAAATCTGGACTGCATCATATTTCAATTTTCATATAAATAAACTGCAGCTTATTAGGGATAGTAATGTATGTAGACAAGACTAAACTAAACATCGATTTATGAATTTGTAAACTTGCTATCAATAATATTTAAATCAAACTTTCTGAAATTTGTGTTTCTTTCTATCAATGATTTGGGATTTAATGCTTTAAAAATGTATCAAGAGATTAAATCCCTTACTCTCTTTTCTATCTTTGATGGATCAATGCCGATCCGACATATGATAGCCTGCCAATATTCATTTTTAGACGATTATATAAAGTCGTATAAAATAAAAGTTTAGCTCAAAACTATATTATAAAAAGACGTGACACATGCATGTGCCTGTGGATGTGTTCATACGTATATACCTGGGCTATAATTGTATAAGCGGTCCTCTCATTCAAGGTCTGAAGATTAGCAGTCATAACTTGAGCTCCTTCTTCTTCAAACACTCTAATAAGCTCGTGTAACATTAATCTTTTCATGCTAACATTGATAATCAGATTCATCTCTATGGTCGAATCCCGTGAATGGATGCTGAGTTTTGGAAGAAGAGACGACGGCCCTTCTGAGCGATTCCCGACTTCTCCTCCTAACAATGCTTTTTTCTTCTCCCTCAAATAGTTTACCTTCTCTTTCAATTGGATCATGTATGATGTCGCTTTATCTATAAGTTGAGGCACCGGTAACTGTTAGAGCCAATAAAAAAACCCAAGTTAAGTACTTTCATGTTGTTTACATGAATGTGGTTATGATCAATACATAACACAAACGTAAAACCTAACTATGTCTCCCACTGTTCCTCAAATTTTTATTGTAAAAAGGTAGGATTTTGAGAAAACCTCTTTTTTGTAAAAGGGTGGTGTTCTTTTAATTTGAAAAATAACTTTTAACCAAAAAAAAGAAAAACCTAGCTATGTTCATCACTTGCTTGTAAGTCATTGGCCCTGAACGAAGTTGTAAAATTGGTCTCTAGCATCGACTAACAGAGCGAAACCATTATACTATAATGTTCTAGAGAGAGAGAGAGAGAGAGAGAGAGAGAGAGATAGAAAGACTAGCTAGGAAGGGCAAAGAGAATCGGACCCTACGAGTGGGAGAAACATGGGAAGAGAGCATAAAGAAGAGATCTTTCATGCGCATTCGTCGCTCTTTCTCCCTGAGGTTTCGTTTTTCCCTCAACGACAATGAGCTTCCTTCTCCTATTTCTCTTTGCCTCTCCATTTTTTTTGTTCTCTTTCAAGCTTTTATATATGTTTTTTTTTGCTAAAAAGCTTTTATATATGTTACTATGTTTCAATTCCATCTCTCAGTTTCTTTATATATATGAGAGAGAGAGAGTCCGAGTTGTCAATTTTGAGAGAAGGAGCTGCGTAATTTTAGAGGAAAGTGATGTTTTACGAAGAAAGTCATGGCTTTTGTAATTGCGCCCGTGAGCTTACACACAACTTGACAATGCTTATTCTTTCCAACCAATTAAATTTAGTATAATTACTTTGTAGTTTCCACTCTTAGAGATACTATAAAAGGAAAAAAGTATTAGTTGGCACTATGATCCATTGTTCTTAGATCTAATCATGTGAGCTTAAACACTACTTGATCATGCTTATTCCTTCTTAGTTCTTACCAATTAAATTTAGATTTTACTTTGTAGATTGCACTCTTAGAGATACTAAAATTTTGATGAAAAATAATATTAGTTGGCACTATGAACCATTGTTCATAGATTGAATTTTACATGTGTATAAACTTTTTATTTCGTACTAGTTAACTCTAGGTTTTGGTCCAGTGAATTGCTCGTGCTCGCAAGTATATTAGGTTCGTAGAAAACTCTTATAAAAAACCATTTGAACAGCGTTAAATACACAGAAGATGTGATAAACCCATGCATATGTTAATAGAAAACTGAATGCCGTACAAAAGCGTGCAATGTTTCCAATCGACAAAAATAAAATAAAACAGTGATCATAAGCTGCGATTATTCAACGTCATCAACTTTCATTATTCAACATACCAGAAAGGATACGACTGCCCATTCCTTACAGAAAATGTCGCTTACAAAGACTTGAATACTTGGTTTCACATCCTTGTTATAATTTTGCCACCGAGCAATGTGTTTCCAAAACTAAAAGAAAACAAAAAAAAGCATTTAAAAAATGATGAAAAACATGTTAGCCGCAAAAAGAATCCAAAGAAGAAGCTCTGGACGTCTTTCCTAGTTTTTTTTTTTTTGACAAAGACGTCTTTCCAGAAGGAAAAAAAGTTCAAACAATAATATATATTAATAACGACTATATTTTATCGTCTAGCCGTCTTCTTAGACACTAGTATAACAGTATCACTGAATAACTGCTAATTTTATCCTTAGTGCATTTTCCACATGTTTTGTATTTCTTCAAATATTTGAATTCCACTCCAAGAAACTAGCTATTTGTACAAGTCATGATTTTGAAATTCGGTTCCCCCATCATTGTAATCATATTGGTTCGCACGGACAAAAGTTATATCATCCAAAACACAATTCATATAAGATTATTTATAGTTGACAAAAAAAAACATTATTTTGTGACTTATTTTCTATATATAGAACAAACATATTATGGAAAAATATCATAAAGCAAAAAAAACAAAGTTATTTAAGATTAAGATTGAGATATATAGAATAATTTTATCAGATACTGATTCATATAAAAAAATTATATTTATTTGATATTTTAAATTAAAAACTTGAAAAATCTAAAAGCTTATGTGATAAAATCTGATTGGATAGTATTTTGCATAATTTCCCTTTCCTGGTTTGTTATAAGCTAATAACATAGTTGATATTTCCTTGATAACAAATATAGAAATTAAGTATGCCATTAATCCTGCTTCACTATCTTGTTAATTTAAAATATGTAAGATTTTGAACAAATTTACCAATAAGTAACAAGATTTCAACACTTTTCGTGTCATAATCATCAGAATATAACTTGTCATGTAAGGCAAGATAAGTATGTACTATAAGAAACAAATTTACAATTCATAAAACTCTATGAATATGGTTAGATTCATGTGCATAACAAGTAAGAAATCTTTATTTGTAATTTTTATTTAAATTACAACAACAGATAACAAACATTTCAGTTCAAAATTTTCTCACTATAAGTAATCCTCTTTTTCTAGGAACAGTTTCACCCCCCCCTCATCATCAACACTTTTCTTTTTCGAACTCTTAAATTTTTTTGTCTGATCTTTCTTAGATAACAAACTTTATCGAAAAAGTTTACAATTTAAACAAAAATGAAGATTGTACAATTCTTCATGATCTTTCTTCTCTTCACATCTTCATTTTTCGTACTTTCAAGTGCTGATTCGTGTAAGTATGTTTAATCTAGTTAACTACTTTAAGTAATTTATCATTTGAATCAATTTGTCTAAAATTATAAGGTTTTTATATATGTGATGATAAATGAATATTGAGCAGCATGCGGTGGAAAGTGCAATGTGAGATGCTCAAAGGCAGGAGCACATGAAGAGTGCCTCAAGTACTGCAATATATGTTGCGAGAAGTGTAATAACTGTGTTCCGTCGGGCACTTTTGGACACAAAGATGAATGTCCTTGCTACCGCGATATGAAAAACTCCAAAGGCCAATCCAAGTGTCCTTGAACATGTTTTGAAGATCATCGTCATCACAACTATGTTCGTTGTATCCAATAAAATTTGTCAACTTAAAGGGCTCAATGTATGAAAACATGAGACATCTTGACAATAAAACTAAATAATACATTTTATGTTGAAATACTATGGGTGAAGTTCTATATATATATGGATATGTTGCTCATGAAAGCTAGGGTCGCTCACAAGAGCTATGATAGCTCAGAGGAGACAATATCGCTCAAAGGAGCGAGAAAGGCTTAGAAGAGACATGATCAAGTGAAGTTTAAAAATCATCATACAAAATACCAGTTTCAAATAATTAAATAGCATGTTTCAGCGAGTTCAAACTGTCAAATAATCCATCAATAATACTTAGAACTCCGTAGGTGAAGAGTTTATTTGTGCAAAAAAAAAAAAATCTGTTCAGGATAATTAATGTCTCATAATTTAGCATCCTTAATTCGTTCTTTTAACCTCTCGTGTAATCAAACATCGAGACTCGCACTTGAAATTCAGACGTTAATTCATCTATTTATAAATTATTGTTGACACAATTAATAACTCAATCAAGACACTTTCTGTGTCTCTAATCTAATTCCTAAATACATCAAGAGTTTGTTCCAAATCAAATTGTTGATATATTCTATTCACCAACATATTTGACGTTAATGAGAATCTACTCTCTCCAAATGTCATAATCCAAAATCTACAAGAAGGGCTATTATGATTATTGGTTTAAGCAAGCATGATGTAACTTATAGATTTTGTCGAGTAGCCCTCGTTTTATGCAAATTGAAGGGTTGTTTCGATGTGCGTCTGATGTTACCAACTTCTTTGATAGCATAACACAAGCACTTGGGGGCTATTCTTGTCTTCATGATAGTCAATGTATGGCTTTATAAAACTTTTTTGCTTTAGCGTCCAAGGAAAACACCAAAACACGAAAACTAAAAACAAGAGAATGATCCCATCATATATGAAGAGAGAATCAATCTACATTAAAAAATAAAATAAAAACCGGCAACCTGATTTCAAAACGAGAACGGTAGATCAGCGGCAAGCCGGATAATACATAAGACTCAAACCCACCTGCAAATTTCTGATAGCAAAACTCAAAAGCGGATGCTTCTCCAACTAGAAAACGGGTCTACGAGTCGCTCTGCTTTCCTTCTGAAAGAGGAACCCATCAAGCTTCGACGCTCACAAGCTCATACTCGATTAGGGAAAGATTGTTGTCTTCCTTGACAGTGATGTCTGTGGGCTCCTCCGCGACTTCAACGCGGCCCCATCTATCAACTGCAAGCCTCATAGATCCCTTGTACATGTCAATCTTCGCATTGCGCAGGGTCACTACCTTGCCCTCTTTCATCAAATCCACTGATCAAAAATGAATCATAACATCAATCAGAAATCTCTATAATCACCTGAGAAATTCCCTAAACCCTGCAAACAACTAACGATTTCCTTAAACAGACCTCTCAACTAAAATCTGTGTTTTCACTACCTATCTTCAAACTAGCAACAAGATATAGCTTAATATGTTTCACAGATTCACAACCTATATGGACTATATAATTTGATACGTGCCATTGAAGATGCTAACTGAGAACATAAGCAGCCTCGGAAAAACACAGCACGCAAAGAAGTTTCTTATATTTGTTCAATATTATGTAATGTAAAATCACAGCACGCATATCTTCTCACCTTGATCGTTTCTTGCAGTAAATATTATGATTCCAGTCTCATCTCCGACTAGACATTCCGCGATCCGCATCTGACGCGCCTGAGGACCACTGGGACGACCTCCTCTCTGCATCACCATCTTCGTGCTGACAACTTTCACGTTCAGTGAGTGACCGTTGGTTCCTGGTCTCAGCTCATTAACCTTGGTGAACACAGGCTTCCTCAAAGCAGACGTTGCCTCAGCCATTTTTAGAGCAATCCTAGAAATTAGCCACAGAGAATTACAATTGCTCGGATCAGCACTAAGAACAACTCAATTCACAAGCAACTCAAAACCCCACATGCGATCAAACAGCTTTACCAACAATTTTAACACAGAACAGAGTTACAGCGATAAAGATGAAGTATTTTAATCTCCGACATAGCCCACGAGCAAGGAGATTAAACAATTTCATTCATCAAACCCAGTACACACAATAAAACGCAGAATAAGATTCGTAAAACAGCAACATCGACGAACAGATGACAAAAAAATCGATAATTAAAGCTAAACAGACAGAAATCTATTTGTCAAAAAAAAAACAGACAGAAATCTAATACTTTGACCACCCAGAAATGCACGGAATCTCAGATCGAACAGATAGAAAAGTGTACTGACGCTAAAAAGATCGAATTAAAGAGAGAAAAAGCTAGGGTTTTTGAACTCACGTACGTTTTCTTTTGAGAGAAGAGAGACGACTTAGCGATTAGATCTGTTGAGGCGATATACACAAAGACGCGGCGGTCTTTATGTCTAAACTCAGATATCAATACTAACCGTAGATCCATGACCTTGACACGTGTCGAAATCTTCATTAAAAACTAACCTTATATTCTTGTACATATTTGAGATTGCCCTTAAAAACTTTGACTGACACAAATTACACCCTTATTCGTCGATTCGGGTTTTTAACCTTCAAAACCGATTTCACTGGACCGATCTATCAAGAACCGGTTCAGTGGTCAGCGAGATATTTTGCTGATCGGACATCTTTTTCCCACTCTCGTTATTCGATGGATTCGTCTTCCACTCATCGAGCTCTGATCCATTAGAGCCGATGCTTCTGCTTCCATGGTAACGCTCTCGTCTCCATCTCCCTCGCTCTCTTGCGTAGAGAGCGGGACTTGTAAATCGTCTCACGTTTCTCGGGTTCTATTCTCTGGTCCCGATAAGAATCTCGGCGAATCGTCGGAACCCAAGATACTGAGAGATGTTCATATCGTAAGATATTTTGAGATTCTTTTTTTGAAATTCAGGTTTCTGTGATTTGGTAGGGTCGATTACGGATTTCGAATTGAGTTAATGTTGTTAATGTTCCCTCTTTAGTCAGAAAGGTTGATGGAGGATTTCACTGAGCTTGCGAGAGAGAACACTGAGAAAGACCTCGAGACGTGTGGGACACTCGCTGCCTTTCTTGTAAGATAACTTTGCTGTCATCAACTACTTCAGGCGATTCATGAGTTTTGAAATTACTTGTAGGAAATGTTTTGATGGACCTGATATTATAGATTTGTCTATTCAGCTGTGAAACTCAATCTATGTGTTCAAGTTTTATGGTCAGGATTCATGGTTTCTTTGCTTCTCTTTCTCAGGATTCTTCCTTTCTTCGAGTTTTATGGGCCTGATATGCTAATCACTTGTCTATTTCTGTTCATGCTTTAGGAAAGAGGAATTTTTTATGTAACCACTCTGATAATACCTAAGCAAGAATCAACTGCTAATTCTGTAAGTATCTTAGGAAGACTTTCTCAATCATTTCGTGATGTTTCAACGTAAAAGTGGGTGCTAAATCGGTGCTAAACAATGGCAGTGTCAAGCTATAAATGAAGAGGATGTGTTTTCCATACAAAGCGAAAGAGAACTCTATCCCGTAGGATGGATTCATGTATATCTCTTCTCCCTCCATGTTTTGAGATGTTTAGTGATCGTTTGATCTGCTTTGTCTTGACTTACTATGACGAGTTTGTGCATCTTTTACAGACTCATCCTTCTCAGGGTTGTTTCATGTCATCAGTAGATCTGCATACACATTACTCGTATCAGGTACTCGAGTTTCTGAGTTAAAATTTCTACATCCCTTAAATTTCCCGACGTGGCACATCTGCCCTGTATCCGAATTCCACCATCTGGCAGACAAATGCAAGAATTACGATTTATGATTTCCCCCCCTCTTATTGCATATATACAAGGCTTGAGACAATTCAGTTTTCAGTTTCCCATCATGTCTTGTATAGGTAATGGTGCCAGAGGCTTTTGCAATCGTCGTAGCTCCAACCGATAGCTCTAGGTATGTGCTTCCAAAGCTATCTGACCCGTTATTGTGGAGTCAATTAACAGTCAACCTATTTCCTTGATGGACTCTCAAACTGATTTTTTTGTAGGAGTTACGGGATATTTAAGCTAACGGACCCGGGAGGAATGGAGGTATTGAGAGGCTGCTCAGAGACTGGATTCCACCCGCACAAAGAACCAGAAGATGGGGACCCGGTTTATGAGCATTGCTCAAACGTCTACAAGAACTCGAACCTAAGGTTTGAGATTTTTGATCTGCGCTAAGGTAACGACCCTTCCGTAAATAGGTTCAAGCTTTATCCACTGTGGGCTAAGGATATAGATAATAACCGTCATCATAACCTGATAACCAACCATCCTTAACCGGAATGGTATACTTAGTCTATGAAGGCTGTCGGATCGGGGTTATGAACACAAATCACCTTCTATTAAGCTTAGCACTGTTAATAATTAAATTTAATGTAAGTGAATAATTTGGTTCTTGTCCATATATAAAGTATAAATGAATATATTTGCTGCTTTATTGTCAATATAACTAAATAAATATTTTACCATATTTCATGCCAACCTTGCCAGTGATGACTCACTGATGAAAAAAGTTGAGCTTCTGAAACGACGGGAAAATTCAAAAACTCCAGCTTTAGCATTTTCGAAAATGATGTATGTTCATGTTTCACAATTTTTGTCTAAATCCGGTTTCATTCTCCATTTTTATTTTTATTTTGTTTCTTATTTGATCGATTCATTAAATACGACGAAATAACCATGAATTAGCCCGGACGGAAACTAAAAAAATCCTTCAAATCTGTTTTTTTTTTTCTTTTTTGGTAAAAGACATTTTCCAAATGCCTTGGTCACATGAAACAAAAGTACAAAACCAAAAACAGAATCAAAGGTCCAGTCTTTTTTTTGAAAGTATTAAAGCTCTCAAGCTCGTTTCTTCTTAAAGTAAATAGTACAGAGGATGATTTTATCAAGTGAGGAAACAAAAAGCTTGATCATTTCTTACTGTTAAGTGTAGCTATCAAAACCCATACAGTCCTTTTTTCTTTTGTTTGCTTCAAAAACCCTTTATGGCCGTTTTCGAGCACATGATAAGTCTCTTGGTACAGTCAGAGTAAAACCCTCTCTCTCTCTCTCTCTCTACAGATGTCAGTCATCGCTGTCACGGATTTGGGTACGGACTCGCAGACGATTCACTCTTCTCTCTCTCTGGGTTTTAATTCAAAAAGCGAAGTTGGTTACCATTGTCTTGTACGATCGTATATTCGCATTATGATTTGTTTTGACAGAGTAACTGCCGTGTATATGCCAAACATCCACCAACTTATAAGTAAGAATAAAAGAGATCACAAAAATTCAGGCTTTTTGTTTGGCTCTCCTAGTTGTTGCAGGTAGAGAGAGAGAGAGAGAGAGAGTTAGAGAGAAATGATGAGAGGTAATGAGAGAGTGAAGGAGTTTCTTCGACCCTTTGTCGATTCCAGGGACTGGGATTTCTGCGTTATCTGGAAACTCGGCGATGATCCTTCCAGGTACACACACACTCTCGATTCTGGGTTTTCGTTGTTTATACGAATCACCCAGCTATACACTATTTTGTTTCAGTTGCAAACTTCCATTTTTATGCGTGTTTATCTCTATCCTTCCTTGCTTTCTGGATTTAGGGATTTTTGTTTGTTTTTGACTCTCTTTAAATTTTATCTTCCTCTTGGTTTTCTGAATCGTTTTGGTCTCCAAGTTTCCAGTTTGAGAGTAGTCCCTAATAGTTTCTTGCTCTGTTCTATTCTATATCCAGATTTCTCTGGTTCCTGAGTCCTTTGTCTCATCTGATTTTTGAGCTTCCAGGGAAATTTGTGTTTTCAGTCGACAAAGATTTGACAACTTTTTGGTGTTTTGTCTTCAACATCTATTGTTTTGTCTTCTTTGTCTGTTCTTGGTTTTGCCTTCTCTGGTTTCTAAATCAGCCGTAACTGTTCCTAATTCCATTTAAACGCGCAGATTTATTGAATGGGTGGGATGCTGCTGCAGTGGTAGTTATATTGATACGAACATTAAGCATGAAAATGTGGAAGAAGGAATTGAGAGAAAAAAGATGGGTTCTATATGCAGAGATGAACACAACAAGCATCATATAAGAACCCTAGCTTGTGAAGCTCTTTCTCATTTTCCTCTCTTCATGCCTCTCTATCCCGGGTATGTTTACCAACCTCGAGACTTTTTTCCACCTTATAAGTTAATTTTTTTTTTCTTTTAAATGATATGGAGCTCCTTCAATATTACAGGATTCATGGAGAAGTAGTGATGTCAAACTCTCCCAAATGGTTGGTTAATTCAGGTCCAGGATCTAAAAAGGTAAAAAAACTCTTTGCTTCAGCCTTTTAAACTTGTTTATATCGTAACTGCAACCATCAGGTTTGATCACAAGAACAATCTGATCTCGTTGTTTTTTTCGTAGGATATATTCAGCACTCGGGTTCTTGTTCCTGTGAGTGATGGTCTAGTTGAGCTTTTCTCCTTCATAATGGTAAAAATATGGTTAGCAATTTTCATAAAAGTCAGTCATTGTGTGTTTGTGGTAACTTGATAAAATGTTGTCCTCTTTTTGGTTGTTTCAGAAACCGGTTGATGAGAGCATGGTTGATTTGATCATATCGCGTTGTAACGCCTTCTTTGAACCATTCCCTGAACAAACACTGCGATTTAGGATCATTCCTAGAGCAGAGGAATCTATGTGTAGCGGTGTGAATCTCAGCTTTGAGTGCGGCGGCTCATCAAGCGTTTCCAATCCCTCCAGTGAAAATCAGACTCTTTTCGGAAACCCGAATGCTCGCTGTGGGGAACAAGCGCCGTGTTTGGTAATGAACAAGGAAGAGGATGTCGTGATGCGAAACACCATCGACTTCAAAGCTAATAAGAAGCTTCCAAAGGAAAACTTCAAATCAAAGAATCTTCATTCAGAAAGAAAAAGAAGAGACAGAATTAATCAGAGAATTTATGCTCTAAGAGCTGTAGTCCCTAAAGTTACAAAGGTCATTTCGGTTTCTCGATTACTCTTCTTGTGATTACCACCATTTTTTGGGATTGGATTATCCATTTCTTTATGCTATGCAGATGAACAAAATTGGAACTCTCAGCGATGCAGTTGATTACATCAATGAATTGCTAGTTGAGAAGCAGAAACTTGAAGATGAGCTGACTGGAATCAATGAGATAGAATGCAGAGAAATTGCTGCAGAGGAAGAATCTGCAATAGCTAATCCAGAAGCTGAGAAAGTTTCCTCTAAACTCAACAAGAAAGTGAACAACGAGGTATCGAATATAGAAGCTCAAGATCATATCCATATCTGACCAGTAAAATCCCATGAAACTCTTCTCTTTCTGGTTTCTTTCAGGTGAATCTTCAAGTCCACGAGATTGGTGAGCGAAATTTCATGATTCGGGTTGCACAGGAGCATAGACAAGATGGATTCAAGAGGCTGATAGAAGCTGTAGATTCTTGTGGACTTGAAATCATCGACGTCAATTTCACAAGAATTGATCTCACAGTCATGACCCTTCTCAATGTCAAGGTATTATCTTAATCACCTCTCATTTTCTTTCTGTACTTAATAAGAGATTCTTGAGATCTGATAAAAAATTGGATTTTTTTTAGGCGAAGAAAGACGGAATTGCATCTGGAAATCTGAGAGATTTGCTGCTCAAGATGATGATAACTTCAGACAATCCATATGCAGAGTCCGTAAAACAGAGTACATAAGTTAACCCAAGAAAAAACGGAGGTCGAATGTTTTGTTTGCTTCAGCCACAAGTTACTGCTGAGATTTGATTCTCACAAGCTTTTGGTGACAAATTTACATGTTGAGACTGACTCTATACATCTTTCTGGGTTATCTGATTTTGAGTTGGTTAAGTTCTTAACCAAAAAAAAAAAAACTCTAAAGGGTCGTAAAGAACCTAGAAAACAAAAACAACAACTTGTGTTAAATATTTCAGGCGAATAGATTCAGTGGTTCCGGTGAGTAGATGTGTTGAAGGCTCGGCTCTCAGATTCATGGCTGGTGTAGTAGCCATTATGAGTACCGAGATCCGAGGAATCGTCAGAAGTTCTTCTGAAAATACGGATCTCATTACTGTACTGACCAGAGTTATAGACCGTACTTTGACCCACTTTGACTCCGTTGGTCAGATCCGACAGGTCGTCTCTCGTGTCCAGAGCTCTTACAACCTGAGAGAGACACTCCGGATCAGTCAGAGGGTTTCAATTTACAGCTGTAAAGACTAAAGAGAGAGAGGGGCCAGAGAGTGAGTGTAACAAATGTATTATTATTAGTCTGACCTGAACCATACGAGGTCGTTTTAGAGCTGAATGCCTAACACAAGACGCTGCCGTTTCGATCATCCTAAAGACTTCACATTCAACGTACTGCTTTCCCAGCCGTGGATCCACTACTTCGCTGATGTCACCCTTTTCAATGGCCTCGATTAGCCTCGGACGTGCCTGCCAAGCCACCCCCTCAGATTTAATTATTTTTATTTTGAAAATCCAAAAAATAAAAGAAAATGAAAAAATAGTAAATACCCATTCAACAAGACTTTCTTCACCCAAAGGTTGAGAGGTGTCCACAGGTTTGCGACCGGTGATGAGTTCGAGAAGCACTACTCCAAATGAAAACACATCTGATCTATCTGTTAGTTTCCCACTTGATGCATATTCTGGCGCTAAATACCTGCATTCGTATGTAATGAATTTTTTTTTAATATATGATATCGTGACATTTTACGAATAACGATTTGCTAATCACAATAAATACATCTTAGCAATTTTCAAATATATATGATTCAATTTGTAATATAAGGATGATGAAATTAGCTTTCAGAAAACAGATATCTAGAGATTTTTTTTTTAAAAAAGAAGATGATTGCGAACACACAAAAAATGTTGGTTTAATTGGTCAAATAAATGAATAATATGTGGAAAAAGAATAATGTTGATTTGTTGGCATCCAATGTTTTTAGTGAATTTTGCAGTTTGGAAACATTCGATTAAAAAAAAAACGTATTTATATTGTGACATTTATATTTTGTTTTCTTGGACAACTCCGAGATCTCTAAATTTTTATCGCACCAAAGGGGAAATAGGGATCACAAGCTTACATATATGGGTAAGTGCTTGTTTAGATGGAAGCCACTAAACTACAAAGTTTTCAGAAAATGCGTTTTTTTTTAAGTTGGTTGTTTAATTTTTTTAAAAAAAAAAGAATAGGAGGAAAATAACAGTACCCGAATGTGCCCATGACACGTGTCGATATGTGGGACTGTGCAGTATCGTTCAGTCTGGCGAGTCCAAAATCTGCAACCTGTATGGAACGAATCAAATGCTCGGTGACGAAAAGCATAACGATTCCTAAAACAGTAAATTAACCAAAATAAATTAAATATTGACTTTGCCTGAGCTTCGAATTCATCGTCCAACAGAATATTTGACGATTTGATGTCCCTATGGATGATCTTTGGGTGACCTATGAAATTGTTAAAAGCCCAATCAGCTATCGTAAACATTCAAATCCAAATATCTATTTTCCTTTATTATATAGTTTAATACCAATGAAATAAGTTCACATTTCATTAAGAAATTTTTTTTTTTAAATGTAACGGAGAGTACTCACAATCTTCATGTAGATAAGCAAGTCCTTTGGCTGCGCCTATTGCAATCTTGACTCTTCTAGTCCATTCCAACACCGTTAAGTCTTTGCCTGACGACAACATAAGAAAATACAAAATTATCTGACCACAAACCTTTTCCGGTTCGACGGTCTAATAACATGTCCGGTTTAATCATACTATGGTAGATTACTCTAGGCGCTACGATTCATTCCTTTAAAGTTGTATCTAAAATACAAATATAAAATTGGATTCTGATTCAGTAACAATGCAATTCATTTGATAAATCAAAGAGAGGTCGTAGAAGAAGTACCATGCAAATGGTAATCCAAAGTATTGTTGGGGACGAACTCATAGATGAGGAATCTATGTTGCTCAGAGATGCAATAACCCACAAGAGACACTAAGTGCCTATGATGCACTCTGCTTATGATCTCTACTTCAGCTTTGAACTCTCTATATCCTTCTGCGCTGATCGACTTTAGCTGTTTGATCGCGATTGGCTTTCCCTCGCAGAGGATGCCCTTGTAGACGCACCCGAACCCGCCTTCTCCTATGACAAATCTCTTGCTAAATCCTTGTGTTATCTGGCTTAGCTCCTCGTAGGTGAAAAGGGTCTTTGCAGTCCCTATTACTGCCGAGTCAGGGGTTGCTCTACCGTGTCTTGGATTTCCCAAACTGTTGTTAGTGTCCGGTGAAGAGTTCTGCGCCGAGCTGTTCCCGTTTCCGGGTTTTTGCCTGTAGTGAATGAATCCCTCTGCACCAAGAACTAGAATCTAAGAACTAAGAACACAAGAACAAATGTTCAAAAAAAAAAAAAAAAAAGAACACAAGAACAAGTGCAAGAACACTGAATCAAGAACAAAGTCACAATGAAAAACAAGAATCAAACTGAAAAGAAGAAAAAGGAATTAAGAATCAAAAACAAGAGTAGGAGGCAGAGAACGATTCAAACCGAAAATCAAGAATCTAGAACATAAAAGAAGAATAAGAATCAAGAACAAGACATGATTTCAAACCAATTTAAGACCACACCATAAGTAAAAATATATTTTTGTTTTCTTTAGTTTTACCTGTATTTACAGAGACATTAGCCGGTGGCAAATACTGCTGGTTAGACCGAGGGGAAGCAGATTTCTTGTTTTTCCTCCTAACGAAGAAAACAGCAGCAATGAACATAATGACCAAGACACCTGCGATCCCAATACCGATCATTGTCTTCTCGGTGTAATTAGACTCATTGTTTTGTTGTCCATTACCACCATTTCCGTTACTATTCGCATTATGTCTATTGGAACCTCCGGAGTGGTTATCAGAGCCGGAGAGGGAAGGAGGAGACGGGGAAGAAGACGACGACGAGGGCACACGATTTGATCCTCCAGCCGGAGGTGAATCCAAGGGCTGTGAAGGGTTGCTTGGGGAATTAGGGCTTAGCGGGATAAGCGGAGGCGATGGAGATGAGAATGGAGGAGACCCTTGGCTACCGGAAACTTCCGGGGACGGTGGCGAGAAAGGAGTAAAAGGCGGAGACGGAGGAGAAATAGGGTTGTTGGGTTGTTGTTGGCCGTTTTCATTAGGTGGTTGCTGAGTAACTAAGGTCGGAGGAGGAAGAGAAGGAAGAGAAGGAAGAGGAAGTTGAGGCTTTGGGGAAGGAATCACAACCGGAGATTCTCCGGTTGGGGTGGATTGAGGCGGAGGTTGAGGCTGAGGAGGTGAAGGAGGTGGAGTTATATAAGGTGGAGGCGAAGAAGGAGGCGTTGGAGGTGGAGTTGTATTAGGAGGCTGATTTGGCGGTGGGGGAGAAACCGTTGCGGGCGGCGGAGATGATTGTGAGACACCTCCGCCACCGCCACTGTCCGGGGATGGAGGAGAAGGAGGAGAGGTTGCTGGAGGTTGTGTCGTCTGGGAACCGCCGGTGATTTTCGAATCAGTAAATCCTCCGACGTTTGTTGGCTGTGAAGCTACAAACGGAGATATCTTCCTTTCGATTAAATCTGCTTGTTGTTGGACTTTGTCCATCTGTATTCACCTTTTCTTGCCTCTTTTTCTTTCTCTTACATGTTTGAATTTTGCTCCTAAAGGGGTTCCTTGTGGAACAAGAAAGGATCTGCTTACTTTGAGATCCAATCCAGATGGGTTTAAATTCCGCAGAAATCCCAGAAATTTTAAATTTTAAACATTGTAGGTGTTTCTAGACATAATGTTTTTATGGGATCATCAAATTTTTGGAAATTAACGAAAGAGCTACGAAAAAATCCAGGTCTATAAGGTTTTTTGCGATTAAAGGAACATAGAAGAGGGGAGTTTCTGATCAAGTCGATTCAGACTTTTGTTGGTTGATGATTTTTTTTTTCTTTCTTTTCGTGTTTTTGTTTAAAATAGAAAGTCTCCCAAATCTCAATAATTGAATTCTAAAAATTACTGAGAAAATAGGCTAAAAATTCACTTGATTGTTTTTTTTTTAACAGTAAATAATTGTAGGAAAGAAGAGTACCAATATCTGGAAGATTCACCATTCAGCTTCATTCTCGGAATGCCGCGTAAATTGTTTTTTTTTCTCCCTAAAATATTCGTCTCTCCCACTGAAATTTCTTAAGAATAAAATTCACAAAATCCGTTTACAACATTTAATTTTAAGCTTCAACTTAAATATTGTTGGTCACATAATTAAAAGAGTCCATATATTTTTGCATTTGTTGTTCCTTTAATGTTAAGGTATAAATTTATAAAATTCTATAAAGTCACTTTTATGTTAAATTCGCAGCAGCATTTCTGTTAATTTTGTGCAGAAAAATTGAATGATATGAAATTTCTACTCATTTCAAAAAAAAAAAATTTAAGCCTAAAAGAATCCAAACATTCTTAATTAATATTTAATATAAATACGAATGATGACCAAAAAAAAAAGAAAAATCCAAACATTGGAGAAAAGTAAGCAAAAAGGAGAAATTTTGACCGTTCAACATGAAACAGATGATTTCTTCCCCTTCAAGAAATTAAACAATAATACGACTCCAAGAATATGTCAGAAACAAAGTTGACTCCGGAAGAAGCTTTCAATCCACACACTAAAATACCTGGTTGAGATAACCTCAATCCTGCAAATAACCGAAATCAAATCAGAAAACAACCAGAAAACCAAAACATCAAGAAAACTGAACCCTACGTACGTCTATTTGCAGCGTAAAAAACAATGTTACACCTATTGAATCAGAAGTCTTACTCTGTTAGCAATATTGTTAGAAAGCCAATCCAGACCTTCATACAACCCTTCACCGTTGGTTGCGCATGTGCTTTGGATGTACCTGAAAAAAGAGAGCAAGCAAGCAATGTTGTTTTCAAGTATGCAAATACTAATAACAACATCCTGTCTGGGATAAAATTATAAAGCACCAGTGGCGTTGCCGGAGAGAGGACAGGCCAAGCTTATCAGTTATCTCAGCAGCATTCATTGCCTTTGTAAGATCTTGTTTGTTCGCAAACACAAGCAGTACTGCGTCCCGGAGCTCATCCTGCAGTTACAAAGCACCCAATAGGACAAACTTCTTAGGTATTATTATTAACAATTGAAAAAGTATCATAAATTATGTAGCACCAAATTAAAAACATACTTCATTCAACATCTTGTGAAGTTCATCCCTCGCTTCAACAACTCGGTCTCTGTCATTGCTATCAACCACGAATATCAGACCTTGAGTGTTTTGAAAGTAGTGTCTCCACAAGGGACGGATCTGTAAGAGAGAGTAAGTGGATAAATGTTGTCTCTTTCTTTTTAAAGAGGTTTTTGTGAGAACCATAACATACTACAAACCTTGTCCTGTCCACCGACATCCCAAACTGTGAAGTTGATGTTTTTGTACTCAACCGTCTCCACATTAAACCCTATAAGAACAGTTTTTTTATCAAGGAAGTTACATTCCAACCACTCGTTGAAGATGTAGATTTCCAACTGTTTATGCTATTCAGCCTGATCCGATAGAAGTCACAAGGAGAAATACAATGCGGCGATGTATCATGTCTGTTTTGAAGACTTACCGATGGTGGGAAACTGGGAATGGTGGTTACAATCTCACCAAGCTTGAGCTTGTACAAAATGGTTGTCTTACCAGCAGCATCAAGACCCACCATAAGGATACGCATCTCCCTCCTCCCGAAAATCCGGCTGAAAAGCTTTCCAAATGCAGAACCCATTTTCCTTTAACTGTTGAAACTGAACTGCCCAAACATGACAAATATATCACATACCATAAACCAATTGAATCACCCTGCACCTTACCAAACCCACATTTCTCCTATGATCCTAAACTTGTTCCTTTTAGGATTTTGTTTTACACCAAATTTATTAGAATGCATCCTAACACACAAAAAAAAAGCATTCAACATCCAAAAAACCTTTTCTGCATTATAAGATTAAACATGTCGTCTTTGACTTCACAATACTTGAATCTACACAAAAATAGATCAGAAATTATTCCATAAACGAAATTACTGAACTGATGTATCAAATAATCAATCATTAGTCATCACCAAAAAGAACAGAGCAGCAGATGAAAGCAAACAAAAAAAATACAAGTATCAAAACAGAAAGATAAAAGATGAAATAATCAATCACGATTTCACATCTGAAAAATTAACCACTGCAGTAAAACCGGTAAAAAGGAAATCTAAAAGATTAAACGAGATTCAATTTCGGAACTCAGATACTTACTTGGGATCAGTTTATCAAAGGAAACTCCTACATGAAATTAGAATGCAGATTCAGTAAACCAAAAGAGGCACGACGGTCGGAAACTTACCTTTGGAAAATTGAAGGGATTTGAAGCGCGCGAGAAGCTTCAAATCAGCACAAGGACGTGATATGTGAATAAAGATTGTATTTGTACTTAGTGATTTGTGAATGTCAAGTTTCACTAGCACCCTCCTATATATATATATGCCTAAATTATTAAAGGACTTTAAAAGTAAATTACTCTTAACACAATCTATTGCTTAGCTTTATGATTATTATTTATTATTAAGATTTTCCTAAATCTCTATATACATATTTTTTTATCATGATTTTACATTTAAAATATTGATATTTTTTTGAATATACAGAAACAAAAATTTAAGTATATAGAAATTAGGAGGATAAAAAATCTAATTACTTCTCAATAATTTAATTATTTATTTCCATTTATTATTCCGATGTAATTATACCACGTACTAAGAGTATCTTCATCGGTGGAGATCCTTGAAGAGTTCTCAACAATACAAAATTGTTATTTTTATTATAATTTTGTTATTTAATTAATTTTTAAGTAATAAATATGGCTTGACTAATGAAATTAATGATCCTTATATTAGATTTTGTATATTACGAAAAGAGTACCCTAAATATTTTTTTCTCTTGAAAAGGACCCTTATATTTGAAAAGTGGAAATCATGTCCTTCAATCTTTGATTCAACTCTGATTTGTTTGATTCTGGCTTTCTGTAACCAAAAGAGTACATTATTATTTTATTTAATCTCTATCCATTTCAGAATAATGCTGAAACTCTATGATGTCAATATTGATGGCATTGGTTGATCCGGATCCAGATTAGAATGACGATCATCGCTTGGTTTTGGTTAATAAAGTGAGGCCATTCAAGTAGCAAGAGCAGCATAGAAAAAGATCTCAACTTTAAACAAAACCGTAATTCGTATGAAGTAGTAGTAGTACTAGTACTAGTAGGCTTTTAGGCTAAAGAAAGATATACATTCATCATCTACATTTTTTCACACCGTTAACTTGCAGAATCTATCAACATACATCGTGGTCGGACTGAACTCTGTTTCTCGCGGGCTTCCCAATCTGTATACAATCAATGGGAGGAAGAGTAGGAGTGTTGAGCTCACCAAATGTTTGCCAGCAGAAAGGATCATACATATGATACCGTTCTTGAACCGGTCTAAGCTCAATTGCAGATAACTGGACATCTACGCACGGGAAGTTATCGCTGCAAGCGAAATGCACGGGTTTCACGGTATAGGTGCCTTTAATCCTCTCGTAGGTCACTCCTTCCACTGCAACTGCTGATGTCTGGTTCTTACATCTGCTATGGTCACAGTAGAATTGGTCTATCACTATTGGAAGCTGGACTTCGTTGAGTTGAATGTTCGAGAAGAGTATCCCTTTCACTGATCCTACTCCTCCTTGCCATGTCTTGATCCGAACACCTGTCATCGTGTTGTGCATCGCCACGTCTCGTACTGTTATGTTCGAGACGCAGGCTTTTGTGCTGTCTTTACCGAGACTACCAATGCTGATCCCGTGACCCGGTCCACAGTTCACGTTGTGTACATATACATTCGAGCAACCCGTTTGGATCGAGATACAATCATCTCCTACACACACATGTAAAGAAGAGAAACCATTAATCGAAAATTCAAGATCACTCAAGATTCAGGATTGGAGATTCGTACCGCAAGCGAGTGTTGTGCTGTGAATGAGGACATCTCTGGTGTTCTGGAGGTGAATCCCATCGGTGTTTGGACTGTCGCCAGGTGAAGAAACGGCCACGTCATGTACGACAACCCCTACGCAGTTGTCAAATTTGAGGTGACATTGAGGGCTGTTTTGGATCGTTATACCACTCACTTCCACGCCAAAACTCCCGTAGAATCGCAGTGCCTGCGACCATAGAAAACAGAGTAAACAAACCACACCTACAATTAAAAGAATCCTTCCTAAACTCTCTCGAGTTTTATTTCTCACCGTTGGTTTGATGCTTGGCATTTTCCAATCAAGTTCACTTCTTATCTGTCAAATGTGAAACAAAAAGGGTTGATCTTGATGAATATTGTGCAAATATGACACTAAAGACAAAGAAGAAGACGATGAATTTACCGGCATTGGAGGGTGTTTTTGAACAGAATTGTTCAGAGGGACGATGAACTTGTATTCACCATCAGTGAAAGGATAATCTTGTTGCCACCAACCAGAGCCTCTTCCATCAACCACACCTTTCCCTTGTACTTTAATTCCTTTCAGCTTTGTGAAATCAATCCACCACATTAACCCTTTTCCCCATGAATTTGAATCCGTTGGAGCTATGATTGTACCATCAAGCTGCAAAATCACAAGAAAAGTTTATATTTTTTCACTAAAGAGAACAATTTTTTCTATTCAAATAATCAATTCTCACCTGAAACACAATGTTAGCTTGACAATAAGGACCAGCGAATGAGATCGGACCGACAAGGAAAGTGTATTCAGGCGGTACGATCATCATCGACGCCTCGATTTTGCAAGCTGCTGCCCAAGCCGCTTCAAACGCCTGCAAACATTATAAAACTCTGTGAATATTTCATTAACTAAACTTGAAACCCTAATTAATCACCAATTTGTTTTGTCACGGCAACTATAATTATGGTTATTGAGACTAGTGAATTAGTATGGTCCCTTTGCAATCTGTTATTTCTGTTGTCACTTACTTTATATTCCTTTGTCTTTTTTTTCCGCAATTTAACATTTAAGATCGAACAAAAAAAAAAGTGTAAGTAACTTTACAGTCAGAGGCTCTGTTTTTTCTTGTTCGGTCTCGTGTTCTGTCTCAGTGATCTCTCAACTGTAATTGTCTTTTTTTTTAAATTCTCATGAAAACGAAATATAAAATACTCTAATTAAATCAAATACAACCAGTGGACTGAGAAATGTACGGATAATGAATTTATGAGCATTTTTATTTATTTTAATTTTTACCTTAGTGTCATCACATTTGCCATCACCCTTTGCCCCAAAATCCATCACATTGAAAACCTGATATCCCTTTAGCGGCGGAAGAGACGGTGGTTGGACTTTTGGTGGCCGTGAAACCACCGGAGAGTTATTATCATCAGCTTTTGGCGGCGTTTTCAGCTTCGGTTTGGGTTTAGGTTTAGACTTGTGGTGATGATTGTTGTTGTTGTTGTTGTGAGAACTGTGGTGACTGTTCCCATGGCTTTTCGGTTTCTTGCTTGACAAGGAATCAGACACGTCAGATGAAGAGGAGCTTCGGTGGTTATGTCTCCAATGTCTTCCTCTTCTAGCAATGCAGGTCTCTAGAGTAACAGACCAGACCAAAACCGCCATTAACATCATCATCGTGATGCTTCTCAGCCTTAGACTTCTTCTCATTATCATGTTTTTTTTTTTTTTCTCTGTCTACACGAAGAGTGTTTTGTGGTGGTTGAGACTAAGAAGAGACTTTGGTGTTTTTTTTTTTGTTGATTTAAGTTGAAGAAAGAAGATTTTGAGTGGATTTAAATAAGGAAGCAGTCCAAGAATGTAGAGAGGCTCACGGGTTTTAAAATTGGAATTCTATATTAAAAAGTCTATAACGAAATTGAATAAATAATTATTTTCCATATTGTGATTGATAAACTTATTAGAAAACAAACTAAATAAATGATTTAAGTCTAAGCTTAAACTGTATAAGTTAGCTATATATGATAATAGGACTATAATGTTCGATTTTAGTTGGATTTTTGTAAAATAATGATGATATTGACAGTGATATAAAGTGATTTCTCGTGAATTAGTATTTGGAAGTTATGAGTAGGAATATGCCAAAAGTATAATTGAAACAGAAAACTTTTTTCACCGTGGGTAAAAAGTTCCAAACGGCCAAAAACCTGAAATTGTGGAGTAAATATTAGTCAGGGGCAATATGTATGCCACGTGGAGAGTATTGGGTGGTGAAGAGCTTATCTAACATGGATAGCCAAGACTTCCCATAATCACTTATACATACAAACACGTTTATATGCGCACCATGAAGTGGGGATACTTAAAATGAGGTGTATATTCAAGGGATTGTAGGCTCTAGCTTTATGTTTTTTTTTTTTTGGATATATACAATTAGATCGATACAAGCATGTGTTGGATCTGTCGTATTGGCATGATAAGGGTGTCGAATGATTTTATTATTTACTGTGGTGTACAAATTTTCGAGGCCATGTAGAAAAAAAATACCTATGAATGTGAATTTTTTAAATAATATTTCAAGAACACAATGTTTAAATTATAGAGAGTATGCCAAAGAGCATTAAGATTGTTTTAAAAAAACAATTAAATAACGATAGATTAGAAGATCTGAAATGTAGTAAACTAAATTATTAATTAAAAATAATAAATGCAACAATTAATCAAATTAATATTAGATTTCTCAGTTTTCATTTCATATGTTGTCTGTAATCTGGTTGAAACATCGCATATTAGCTATTAGGATCCCAAGTGGATAATCAAAACCGTTAACCAAAAAGAAAGTGGATAGTCAAAATCTCAAAATTAGATTTAAGAAGAAAAAAAAGGGGACATAAATGAAAGTTTGTTGAGAAATAGTTTGTCTCATTAGTTTTCTTAAGAATTTAACTTATAAAGAGCGTATATGTGTATGGATATATAAGAATATAAAAAACGAAAGAGACTCGTGAGTGGGTCTATATGTTGTCAATGGGCACTGATTATAACATCTCTTTTAGTACTCACATGCACCACTTCACGGGCATTGCTTTTGTATTCACAACTCCTCCAATTAATTATTATTTACTTATTTAATTATTTTTCTTGTTTTTTTTGTTTTTAACTATGTTGAATCCATTATATATTAAATTTCATTTATTATTCTAGAAAAAAAAAGACTGCTATTAAAGGAAAGAGCAGAAACAGAAAACAGAAAGTAACCGAAGCTTGTTAGCCTTGTTTCTTTAGGTCCTCGTATTATTATTTTTATTTTCTTTACTCATATTTGTATATACTCTAACTATAATGAAAATTTGGAAACAAAATGATGTCGGCATTTTTTTTCTTGTTTTTCTTCACGAGCTGTCGGCATTGGTTGTGAATGTAACATTGTTTTATTTAGTATATCTTTTTTTTTTTTTTTTTTTTTTAANTGATAACTCATGGTAAATCCCAGGTCTATGGAGGGATCCAGACTAATCCCCTGGGGGAGGTACAGCCCACGGATAGACCCTCTCTCCGGATATGCAAATGGGTCCGAAAGCATGGATCCATATCCGTGTGGGTGTCTAGAAACAATGTGTTGTTGTTTCACGCATCAGATGGATCGAACCTGAAACGTGTTGGCGTCCCAGGTCTGTTCTCTTACCATCTGACCACAAGGTTCTAGACTTTTATTTAGTATATCAAATAGCTAAAGACTTCGATCGGCAATATTGTTCTATATATGGTAATCTTTAAATATTTTGTTGGAATTGAGTGAAACATATTAAATGTATTTGGTGATTAATATTACTAAAAAACTACATAAAAGACAAACGAAATAAGATGAGTTTTGTGAAGTCATGGAATATATCGTAAATCTTACAGTTACAAATGGGGACATCAATTTTGAAAATTTAAACTTAAATAACATAACTTTTAATAATAATAAAAAGGGTTTTATAAATTCATAACAAAATTTATTAGGAAAACTGTACATACTTTATAGTACTTTACCAATTAATTATGGTTTGACGAAATATCTTAAATGTGAATCAATGCATGAGTTCATATGAGAATACTTGAGCTTGGTTACTTGTTAGTGGTCGGGTCGTCATATGACTCATATCAAACCTATAAAAATGGATCGGCGTGAAAACTGCTTTTATGTCGTTATATAAGCATTTTATGAATTTCCCTGTGCCACATAGTATAACATTTTTAAATTACATTAACTGAGTTATATTGCTATTTTAGTTACGCATTTTTTTTTTTGCATGTTACTTCGATCAAGAACTGGGTATCTAATAAATGTAATGCGCATTGATGAAGCTCAGATCGATTGTACATTTACTGGTTGGTTGTATATCCAAAAGATCGTATTATGCCACATGCTACTAATTATTGTATTCGTTCTTGTACAAAGTATTTTTTTCATCTCCAACAAATATTAGATCATAAATCCAAAATGTGTCTTAATTGTAGAATTCTATCATGTAAAGGATATTTGGAAGAAATGGCATAATGTCTCATCAAGTTTGTCACTAACTGAACCATTTTAAGCTGCATGTTTCAATAAAACCATATTTTCTATTAAACGGCTTTAGCTACATTGTTTTTTTATAAAACGACTAAATTAGCTACCAATAAGAGCTAAAAATGGTAGCCAGCTACTTAATAATAAAAACGTTAATACGATCTTTTGTTACTTAATAATAAAAGTAAAAGAAGTACCGAATTAATATGTATACTACGCAGTTATGCAGTGATGTACGGATAAGCATAAACCATCTTTGGGATTCAGAAAAAGTTTTGTGCGCTCATAGTTTTTCTGTCAAATAAAACTAAAATTAAGGAATAAATACAAAAGAATGCTCACTTCAACTGTTGTAAGCTGGACAAAAGTAAGTTGTTGTTTTGTCCTAATAGATAAAAAAAATGAATAATGAGATTTTATTTTATTTCCATTATGATTTTTCAGAATTATAATTTATCGATTTGCTGCAAATAGTAAAGTATCATGTGATGAAGATGAACACACATATATGTGATTCGACAGAGTCCCCTTCTTGACAGCCAAAAAGCTGTTGGCTATGTAATATTTCTGATTCTTTTTTTTTTTTAAGAAAATATTTCTGATTCTTCAAATTAAAATTAACAAAAAAAAAATTGTTGTGACAAGAATATCATCACATGAAACGTTGATCTTGGTAATTAATAAACAAAAATTCGGATAAACTATAGCGGCTAGGGAATTTTATTAAATTTAAAATTTGGTAGATCATAATCTTTCTTCTTTTTTTTTGGAGAAAAGGTAGATCATAAAATTCTTTTAACGATGTTATGTCACGGTACACCAAGAAACATGAAAGTTAAAAATCGTTTTCGTTAAGTTTAATTAAATATGCGTAGATAGTCTACCTTTTTGGAGACCAAAGACATGGCTTCTTTACTGAGATTACAGTTAGTTTCAGTTTTACTTACGTACGCAGCAGATATATAGATCCAAACAGATGCCTCTAAATGACCCTCTATTTCATTAAAATTATCGAAAATGCCACTGATCATTGTTGCACGAGACAAATAAGTACAAAATAAGCCTTATTTATTTCAATACTTTTATTAAAACTAAGGAAAGAATCCTGAAGAATCAAGAAATGTGTCAGACAAAACATTTATTAAAACTTAGGTGGACCAAACATGTTGCCTATCTTTGTTGGTGCTCTTAGTTACGAGACGGTAAGAAAACAACAATGTTCGAAAACTCCTTACACATTAACCAGTCATTGGTTTAGATAGCCGTGTAATATGATTATTATTTAAATTACTTTGAAAACATTTTTTAAAATCGAAAAATTGACTAATTTAAATTAGTTTATTCTTTTTTAAAATTAGTGACAAAAACTAGTTGTTAATTTGCTCTCGTTTTAACTGAAGAATATGCAATGGAGAATCAAAATGCATTGTGGAAAGTTGAAAAAGATGTTAGTCATGAGTAAGTTAAATTCTTAAGAAATTGTGAGTTATTGTGACTTTTTATGGTTTTTATTTTCTGACTTGAATTTATAGCTAATGGTTTTTTTTAATGCGTTCCATTTCACCAGTTAAAGTCAATTATATATGGTAATGGTATGTTTCAAAAAAAAAAAAAACTATACAAAAAATGGGTTTGATTATGTTCCTGCACACTAATTGCTTTATATTTTGTAGTGAAATTAATAACGTGCAGTATACCGCAAAATCTAAATTATCTGGAAATTTAACGTAATCGTCACATATTATATTCATTAAAGAGATCATCAAGAAATATTATTTTCGTGGATGCTTATATATCTTGTTTTATTTTATACTTTTACGTATACAACAACTCATACATCGAATAAGTCAAGAACCGATGCGACTATTATATTTGTCTATAATATATAGATAATAATATGGACGAATCTGTAAGGTGCACGAGAGTTTTGTAATTATTGGATATGTAATAATAACAAAAATGTATGCCCTTTGACTTCACAGCTCGACTCTTTATGATCTCGTGCCAATCTCTTTTTTTCTGTTGTTGATAAAGCGAAACTTATATTTTGTGGACCGTACCATTTCTCTGATACGCCAAAATTAATTATATATCATAAGTTACCTGTCTTCTACGTTTTTAATTTAAATTCACGCATTTGACTTTTTTTTTTTTTTGAGAAAGGTTTTACTAATTCACGCATTTGACAAACTAACAAAAAGCACGCACATTTATGTGTATTATAATTATGGTAATACACGTACTCACTAAATGGGAATAAACTGTATATATTATATGCTGAAGAATCCGAGAAATCGACGAAAATATGTTGATAGAATCGAAATGATATTGAATAAAAAATAGTACAATCTTTTTTTTAATCTTAATCATCGTCTCTATACTTTGACCGTTTGATGCATAAACTTAGCTAAGTTATCCAGTGTCAAATCCACGGCTTGATACGATTCTATATTCATGTTCTATTTAATCTCCTTTATCGGGAGAGTCACATTTAAAAGAAAATCGTTTAATATATTTTTTTAACCGTAACTATATATATATATGGGTCACATTATTTACTTCATGTGGCTATTGTTTCTTTGATTTTGGATTAATTAATTTTTTGTTTTATCTTTTGGCTTTACAAATTTTAAAGGTGCTATATGCCGTCTTCAAGCGCAGATTTTCTCGTGAACCTTTTTTTCTCTTGTTGAGTTTTTTTTTTCCTTTTATTGGCTTCCCCGTGAACCCATGCAACGGCCTTGGAAATTACTTTAATGCCCTTCCCTCCCATGGTCATTTTCTAGCCTTTTTGTTTAATTTCATTCTATTGTTCTCTTCTCTTATTACTGTTTTTGTTTTGATTGGCTAATTTCCTTATTCAGACAAAATAATAATTGGAACTAACTGTTGTCCTTAGATTATATCATCAGAAAAATTTGGACGAAACTATATACACACGCAACAAACGCTATATGTATTATGGACGAAACTATCACAATGATTAAGGATGTGATTAAGCCTTAAGCGCTGGCATTTTAAATCATTGGGTTTGAATGGTGAACATCTAGAATGACAAGAGGAAAAGAGAGGAGTGAAAAGGAATTAAATGGAGCGGAGAGGAAAGTTATAATGAGAGGAAAATCTAGCTTGGCGTGCAGTGAAATTCTAATATGATCTGTATTCACTAGAAACCAAAAGTTGATTTATATAATCATATTTATAAAGTCAACCACATGTATAGTAGATTTATAAATGTGGCAAAAAGGATCTGATTTTCTATACTATTATAAAATTCGACTGTATATGTATGATGATATATATATATATATATAGTTAGTTCATTAAAATCTGAAGTGATAAATGTTAGAATATTTTTGTGGTGTTGGTAGCATAGCTGTGGTTGTTTATTTTTTCCAACAAAGGAGCTGTGTTTGTCATGCATGTAAACTATATATCCACTTCGAAGAATTCGAGTTTTGGAATATATATTATAGTTGAATATATATTATAGTTATATACATGTAACATGACGTGTGATGTATATATAATTTCATTTCATATGCTATATATATGAAATAATAGATAGATCATGGGTATTTACTGTTATGTTGCTTCATAAATTCATAGAGACAAAATTTGTCTCTTTTCCCACTCTCTTGTCCAAACCATTTTGTTCTCATTACACTATCCAATCATCGTTCGGCATTTGGATGGTAGATGCATATACATGTGCAGATGCATATATACATATATAATACGGTATGCCAAAGTAAATATAAATGTCAGTGATGATCACATGTATATTATTTATGTTGAATCATTGAAGCAGCCAATGAGATCTCGACGATCTTCGAGTATTTATTATAAAAAAAAAAAACTTAACCGTTTGTACCACTCTTTCCTCTCGCCAGCGGTCTAGAAAATGGTCATCAATTGGTTTTTCAAAAAGGTAAATTAAAACAAATATTTTCATGTGTGAGATTTGAAGCCTCCATCTACACTGCACTATCATAAACCCTTACCAACATAGCTAATGAATGTTTTCATAGTCTTAGTAGCCCTTAAAGGTAATAAAAAAAAAAATTAAAGAATGTCAAGCCCAAAATTTACCACACTGAATCCGAGGCCGGATTTGCCTCTTTCTCGCCAAACTAGGTTAAGTTATATCCGAATTGTTAGAAATTTCATATTGAAAATGAGAAGTTATATAATCTAAGTGATATAAATTATTCCACTTATTATCAATCAGTTTTGAATTGTAAACTCGTAGATAATCATGTAGTATCAAAGTTCAAATAAGTCCAAATATGTATTAATATAGCCGATTCAAGAATAAAATACAATTTAATAAATGTGATAAGATATCTATTATTTTGATGATACGTATTAGAAATTTTTGATTGAAAGATAAAAATGGATAAAAAGCCTAATATATAAGTCATATTCTTTCGACTATTATTCATTGATTGAGCAAGAACTCAAACCGAAATACAAATGTCGGTTAGATGTTTCTGCAACTAGGGTCTTAAAAACAAAATCAGTTTAATCTCAAGTTTCGGTTTTTTCTGTTATTCCGGTTTAATTTGTTACTTTGGTTCAGCGGGTTGTTAAAAACGCCTGATAAGAAAAACCAATATGGGCTTTTCTAAATTTTTCAGAGGCCCACTAATACTCTGCCGCTAAGCCGAACTACTCAAATTCCGGTTCGGAAACGAAAGTGATGCAGCAGCGCATTGAGTTCTTTCCTTTTCCTTTTCAAACATGGTTTTGTTTTGCTCGTTCCAGGGTTTCTGGCTTCTTCTTAGAGATATCAAACATTTATGGCTGTGTATAGATGACAGCATGAACCTGGACTTCCAACTTGACAAGAAGCGCCGAGAAATTTATCTAACAATTCAGGACACCATTCTTAAACTGAGTAAGTATATTTATTGAAGTGGTAGCATATGCTGAAGAAGTTAAAACTGTGATTACTTACTTTACTGTGTTTCTTGTTTAACATCACAGCCTGTTATTCCACTAATCCCATCTTGCTTCTCTGTTTTGGTTGCTCTGTTTTGCAGCAACAGAAATTGTTGACATGGCAGCTAACTTATCCCAAAGGTTCCGCAGAGGAATGCATTATTAATTGGATTATACAAAAACGAACAAAGACTTTGGAATGTGCCAAGAGCTTCTGACATTCTTAAAGGCTAGATGATCAGTTGATTACTCTTACCACGCATACACATGGATATTTTCTTCATATTTTTTTGTAATCCCTGAGAATTTAGGTTCTTAACTAATAATACTATCATCATTAAACAGAAAAGAAGAGACTTTACTTAAACTTAGAAATCAAAGGACTGATAGAACTTCTTTGATTTTATTGTTAAATTTACAGAATTGTGTTAGATGATATAAGTGGAAGTTTCCTCATAAGATTCTTGGGAAATCGGCTATTTCATATCCCCACAATTATACTATGTTGAATTCATACCTACACGATATTACTGTGCTATAACATACTCCAAAAAATTATAAATTTGATTTTCATACCTAAATTTTTATTTTTTTGTGCCAAATCATACATACATCCTAACATTTACTATCAAATCTCGTCTTCGTAGAATCTACATGTGCAATGACGTCGTTTTGGATTAAAACAAACGCTCAAAATTGTGTTTTCTCTTCGTCGAGATAAGAAAAATGGAGAAAAAATAACATANTTTCTCTTCGTCGAGATAAGAAAAATGGAGAAAAAATAACATAGTAAACTGAAACGGCGTCGTTTAATTAGCGATTTTGAGCGTTTGTTTTAATCCGAAACGACATAGTTGCATACGTGAATTCCATGTAGACGAAATTTGACGATAAATATTATGGTGTATGTATGTTTTAGCACAAAAATAAAAATTCAAGTATAAAATTCAAATTTTTGATTATTTGGAGTATGTTATAGCACAATAGTATATTGTAGATATGAATTCAACATAGTATAATTCTGGAGTATAAAATAGCCGATTTTCCTAAGATTCTTCATCCATAATTTTCTGGGTTCTTCAAGAGTTTCCAAAACATATGCAGAATACTTATATACAAATATTTTTAAATAATATTAATAATAACTTTTAAAGTTGAAAGACCTAATATAACGGATTTCTCTTTTCTCTGCTTTTCTTTTGTTCCATTTTTGGTCACAAAATTCAGGAAAAGAAGACCTGAACGCTAGAAGTTTTCAAAGACTTGCATACAGGACAAATCCCAGTGAATACATCACATTCTTTACACAAACTCAAGTGCCTACACGGCACAAGCAACACCGATACTTCCTTCGCGTTGCACATTTTGCATCTCATCCTCTGGATTCCCATCTTCTTCTTGTTGTTTGGATCAATGTATGATGAAGCTGCATCATCTATTTCGCTATCTCCAAACCCTTCCTTCCCTTGATCTGCAGCAGCAATCACATTATTGTTGTTGTTGTGTGACATTGCTTGTTGCAGATTTGTCTTTAAGACATTAACCACAGACTCGTTGTACTTTGCTCTGTAGTGCCAATTCTGAGCTTCCATTGCCACATGCTTTATCCGCTCCACGAGCTCCTTATTCTTCTTGTTCATGTTATCGATTTCGAGATCTTTCTCTTGAAGCTTCTTGCTCACTCCTTTCTCTATTGTTGTGAGAAAAGACGCAATCTGTCTCTGTTTCATATCTCTCACACCTTTTGCCATTTGAGCTGCCTGAACCACACAAAAGTAAATAAAAAACATTACAAATCAAAGAACCTAAGAATGCAGAACAAAGCACACACGCAAAGACAATCAGTACCTGGATCTTGATAAACTGGTCAAGCTCATCTTTTTGTCTATGAAGGTCGATTCGAAGACTATCATCCAGTGACTGAAAGATTGGAGAAGCAGCTGCAATGTTCCCACTAGCAGAAGTCACTGAAGAGTTGCGTTCATCGTCATCATAGGATAGTCTAAGACCAGTGGAGACTAGATTCTCCTTAGGGACTTCTTCTGGAACACTAATGTTGTTATGATTATAGTTCAAAGAGATCTGAAGCTTTTGCTGTCTTTGGATATTATTAATGCTTTCGGCTTCCCTTCCTCTTTTGTTAGGCCGAATCATTGGACCGAGATTATCATTAGCAAAATAGTTTACTGGATCAATAGTGCACCCACCTCCCACTGGGAAAAAAAAAACAAACAAACAAAAGACAGGATTCTAAGTTTCTCGAGTGAAAGAAGTTTAGTTTGAGATTAGGACATTATGACAAACCAGAAACTTACTGGTTCCAAGAAAGTGAAGCTGATTGGATTGTGTGTTTGTCTGGTATTGCAACTGGTTCTCGTTCATGAAAACCGGTGGTACAGTGTTTCCATTGTTTCCACTTAGCATCTTCTTCTTCAATGAATTTGTATGTAACTATACAGGTGGTAAAGTATTCGACTTTCTCTCGGCAGAAATTAGAGTAATAACAGAAGTATGACGGCTGCACTTAAGGAAGAAGAAGTTATTATCCGAGACAAATCAAGATTCTTTTCTAATCAAAACATGAACCGTAGCTTATATATCTTTGGGATTTTGTCTCCAAATACCAACCAGATTTACAGAGCAGAGAAATGTAAACGAGACAATGCTGAATCATAGAAAAGATTTGATAGTATTAAATATATAATCAAACAAAATCTAAGGAAAACAAAACTTCTGGAGAAATATAACCTTCTTACCTAAACGATTAGATTTCTATGATTTTGCCTTGATAAATCGGGATACAAAAGAGAGACATGTAGATTGATTGGTTCAATAGTCAAAGTTCCATATATATATGTATTTTAACTTATTGATTCAAAAGTAAATCTCTGGGAACATGGAAAGATGACAAAAGTTCAAAGAACGAAATCATAACCCAGAAACAGAAACCCTAAAGAAATTGTAATTTTCCAAAAATGAGAAGCAGAAGAAGAGGAAAAAAAAATCATACCTTTTTCAGAAATTTCCCATCAGACTCATCCGATTTAACAGACCCTAGTTTCCTTTCAGATCCTGCATAAGAAAATCATCATCATCATCATCATCGACTCAGGAACAAAAAGTTCGATTTTTTTTTAAATTTGTTATTTGATCACATACCCCAGAAACAAAACTAAAAACTGATAAAAAGTAAAGAAATCGAGGGAGAGACGAACCGATGATTCAGGATCTTGACAGAAAAAGAAGATGCCTTTGTTGAGATGAAACGGCTATAGAAGAACACAAGACCCAACAATAAATTAAAGGGAGCCACAAAAAAAAAGTTTTTTTTTATTTTAGATAAAGAAAATTGAAGGGAAGAAGACAAAAGAAACGGAAGAAGAAGAATGAATGATGGAGTTGTGAGCAAATGAGAGAAAGCGGGTGCGATGGAGCGGGACAGTGATGAAGAAGTGGGGGAAGTTGGGTGGCAATCTCGATATTACTTCAATAACAAACCAAAAAACAGTAGTTTTTTAATTTTAAAAATGGGAATTGAAAAAGAAAATTGGAAAAAAATGGTTGATAGTAAATGTAAAGACCAAACGAGAATCGGTGGTGGTGCTTTCTCGTCTTTTCTTTCGTCGTGAGTTGTGTATCTCTCCTTCATTACGCCAACTTTTCAGTTTTCATTATTCCTTTCTCTTCTTACCTTCTTTTTGTTTAAACCCGAAAGAAAGATAATAGGTTTGACTGACATAACAAACCTATTCGAACTAATATGTCAGAATGAAATAGTAATAACACAGCTAATAATCGAATCTTGAAATAGAGCTTCCACAAAAGAATTATAAAAAGATTATAACAAAACAAGTTTTAGTTGATCTTTCTTTGTTAAAGTTTTAGTTGATTAGTTTTTTTTTTATTATTATACGTTTAATGTATTCGTAGTATATATTAGAATCATGTTTTAATAAATTAAAAATATGAAAAATATACAATTATTACCAATATTGTTACTACTAAAAGGACAGAATTTAATTGCTAATATAAGTTATTTAGCTTAGTTTCTGTTTTGTTATTGACTATGCATTTTTAAACGTCTAAACACACATAACAATACATTGAGTTATGAAATTGTTGACTAACAGTTGTTAGATTTGAAACAGTTGTGATCGCGATAGAGAACAACAGTTTATACAAACCGCATGATCGATAAAATGTGTGTTAGAAAACCTCATTTCATGATTTCACATGCATCTAGTTAGAAGTTAGAACCATATGAATTATCAACTACGATAGAGATTGGTCGTTTTAAAAGTTGTATCAAAATACGAAATATATATATATATATATATATATATATTTTTTTTTTTTTTTTTTTTTTTT
>OVAY01000909.1:0-41434 GCA_900406395.1 Kernera saxatilis
CGGCTTAGGTTGGATGTGTTCCCATAGACATTTTGAAGTGTCTCCCATAGAGCCTTAGCGTTTTCACAGTATGAGTATGCTTCAAAGATAGAGGGTTCAAGTGAGTTTTGGATGATAGCTAATACCATTTGATCCTCTTGGAACCACTTATCTTCATCCACAACAACAACTATGGCCTTGCCATTTTTGTCAACCGTTTNGAAGCCCACGACAACCAAAGGCAGTCTTGATGGTTCTAGACCATAACAGGTAGTTTATGCCCTGGAGGATGACATGTGCGGCTACTGGTTTAAATTTTTCCATGTTTAAGAACTGGTCTTTAACCCAGAAAAAAATAGAATAGAGAGTTTTGGTGTAAGGGGGGCGAGTGAATATGTGAGAGTGAGTATTGAAGAATAAAAGAGTATAGGAGCTTAAAGCTCTGATACCATGTAAGAATAAGCGGAAGTGATTAAGAGAGTTTAAAGAGAATGTAGCTTGAGAATAGTAGATTTAGTGATTGAGAACATGAGAGAATTAGAGAATGTAAGAATGAGATAGTAAGAGAGAATAGGAAGAAGAGATTGTATCTCCTTAATGATCTTAGTGTTCAAGTACAACATATTTATAGAATGTACAAAAGAGAGTGAAGACACAAGTTACTTAAAACATGGAACTAGTGTGCACTACTTAAATTAAGGAACTAGTGTGCATTACTTAGATTAAGGAATTTGTGTGCACTACTTAGATTAAAGAACTAGTGTTCCACTTAGCTAATTCAAATTCAAATGTCTTCTAGAAGTCTTCTCTTTTGTTTTGTTTAATAAAAAGAATACTAAGTATGATCCTTCGTTATAATATTTTTAAAGTCTTATACGATTTTATATTGATTTGAATAGTCAATTAAGAAAACCAAATAGATGAGAAGAAGGAAAGTGATGGATTGGGATTCCGGTCCAGTTCTTTTAAGTTCAGAGTGATAACTTATCTATCACTCCTCTGCCATTCTTTAATCAAACTAATAATCTATCATCGAAGTGTTGATATTTGCATAAGTAATATAATTAAATATTAATTTAAAAAAAAAAAACATGTAATAGCTGTCTATTATTTCACAAATACCTAAACACTTTTTTTTGTTAATGGATATACCTAAACAATTGTTGAGGATATGAAATATTCAAAATATTTATGTTTCTCCATAAATGTTATAAATTAGAATACGTTAATTTTAAAGTTAAAACAACAGAGTATCTGAATATGTTAATTGGTATTGATGTTGTGTACCTTTATATAGCTACTTTACCCTTTGCTTTTACCGTAATGGCATTCGATGCCTCGAGATACAAGTACCACCATCTGGTGCACCAAATCTTGGGACCATTATGATAAGAACGAAACAATTGAATATTACATTTTATAGAATTTATTTATATACTGTATAAGATAATTTTTTTTTTTTTTTTTTTTTTTTAAACCGTNTTTTTTTTGAAACCGTACTGTATAAGATAATTACACTGAAGTTATAATTAATTAAAGATATCTTTATCAATACTTTAATGGTAACGCCAATAATTCTTTTCTTTCGGGTTCCTCATCCAGCTGACAGTAATGTCTAATCAAAATATTAAAAAAAAAATGCCTTTGATCAAAATACATGTATTTTTATTTAAATTTGTATAGACAAGTTATTATCGGCATCATGCCATTATTTGCATACCACACGTCGCCAACAAAATATTTCCACATACCATATATAGATATATATATATATATATATCTAATGGGATCTTTTTTGTTTTTGGTTAATAACGAGAATTTGTTGGGATCTTTTTTAATAACGAGAATTTGTTAATCAGAGGATGGTTGAATAAAGTAGTAATCTTGCTTTTCTTCTAACATATTCTCACCAAAATTCAACATGCACGCAAAAAGTGTGTGAATTGTTTTGTATAAAATCTCACGCGAAGTTCGTGTGAAAATCAGAAAGCAGACCTAACGCTGTCTTAACTCTCGCAAATGCAGCTTGATTTTTAAAGCCTTAAACATGTGGTTAAACATGTATTAACAACCAATTTGAATGATGAACCCATTTAAGCCACGTCACTCTATAATTAGGTCAATATTAATTACAGAACTTCAATTCATTTGGTTCACTTACCTTTTAATTTTCCTTGTTCCACGACTTTTGTTTTGTCCTTAATCGAAGAATTAACAAAAAAAAACAAATTTGTTTTTTCTCAACCGAAGAATATTATAAGTCTGAGTTTTGACTAATAATTCACATGTCTCTTATTATGCCATTGATTTGATTATACAGAGAAGCCATAAGAACAACCTTTCCATCACGAGAATTCGAATACATATATGCGTGGAAACATGCTCAGATAGATTTTTCCTACAAAAACGTGACGTAAATGTCAAAGTAGTAGAAAAATCTATGATGTTTTTTTGGTTAAGTAAAACAACATCATCTAAGTATTTCAATTATCATCTTAAATCATCTATTATTTTCAAAAGGGGTCACAATTTCAAATCGTACCATTAATTTCTTGGTATAGATGGACTAATCGCATTTTAATCTAAAAAAATACATAATTAACTTTTAAGTGGAGAGTAAATAAGATACTTACTGGGAATAAGAATGTAAAGAATTGAATAACTATAAGAGTAGGAGGCCCGTTTAAGGGTTCCACCAACTTGTCGACCGGTTCTAAAGCTAGGAGGGTCCCTTCCGATTTAATTGAGTTTTACCGTTTTCTCACTTATCAATTATTATTCATTTTCCTTCATTTCTATTATTATTTATAATATGTCTATTTTCACTTGTCTTATTAGTCATAAGTAACCTATATATTAGATGGTTGGTCCATCTCTGACTTTGATAGGTACTCGATTTTGATACCGAGATGGCGATGTTTAAAAATAATTCTGAAATTGCATTATTAATCTCATTCCATTATAATGATAAATTAAGCCGAGTTCCTGTTGTTCTTCGATACGGCTACTCGAAGACTGGCGCAAATAGCAACCACTGATCCATAGTGGCTTTTGTTAGTGGCTTTAACTTGAAGAATAACACTGCATAACTACAACATACTGTATATAATAGATTTTCGTGTAATTGCACAGAAAAAGGAAGTATTTAACTAAATGACAAATGATTTTAAAATTATGTGGATAAGATTGATTTTCAAACCCTTTAGCAAAAAAGAAAAGATTGATTTTCAAACATTTTGAACGACTTTGCTTTTTCATTTAAATGTTATATAACGGGTTTATCTTGATAACGTTTTTCTATTAATACCATGCTTTAGTTTATTAGCATAATAACTATTTTTTTTGTTAATGTCGGGATGGATTTGGGCCTTCGACTTTAATCTTACTACGGATTCAGAATCAGCTTTTAGAAATCTCTTTAAAGAATATTACCTTTTTTTCAACGGAAATTAAACCAGGAGTACAACAACACCAACGTCTGCGTTTAGACCACTAGCTCAACACATCGTTGGTCATAATAACTAAATTGCGATAACTTTCTTGCACTTTTGAAAATAAATTCTTTCTCGGGCGGAGTTATCGAGAAAGACCTTTTCCTTTTGTTATCGTGAGTTTTTTCTACAAGGTAACGAACATATAAGATCGAAAAGCATTTTTTCATGGATTAAAAAAAATAGTTTTTCTTTAATATGTTAAAACATTTAAACTCATAGACAGTAGTCTAATGATCTGAAGACTGGCGAACAAAACAAATCCAACAAAAAAAGTAAGATTATGATTGTGGAGACTCGAGAAAGTGGATAGTAATCTACTAGTAGTTTTATCAAGTTGGTAAAAAGTTTGTGATCGATTCCCTTTTGAGTTTACTCTTCGCTACTATGATATTCGAATAGTAGAGAAGGTAAGTGAATAGTAATCAAATGGTTTTTACCACGTTTTTGTTTTTGTTTTTTATAACTCAGGAGTAAATAACAGATCTATGGAAAGATCCAGACTAATCTTCTGAGAAAGATGCAGTCCACAGATAGACCCTCTCTCCGAATATATAAATGGATTCGAAAACAGAGATCTATATCCGTGAAGTTCTTATCACGTTGGTAAACGTTTTGTGGTTGATTCATGTTAATTGATTGTACGGTTTTGCTACTGTAGTATTCGCATCGAACAGTAAGCAAATGGTTTATATCACGTTGGTAAAATTTTGTGATTGATTGTACATTTGGCTTGTGTCGTATTCACATCACTGCTACAAACTTCAATAATTTAGATTTCACATCAAATAAACGTAAGGACATATGCATGCACACGGTTGGGAATAATTTAAGAAAATGTAAGTATTATAATATCAGACACTCGTCTCTCAACAACCAAATCTTTTTAAGTGTCTTGTCTTTTTATGGGGTCCATCCGTACCATCTTTTTAAATAAATCTCAAAGTACATGCATGTAAAGTGGATCGGAATAATTACACCCCCAAAAATAAACAAAAGGCAATTAGAAAATAAATAAATGGGTAAGAAAAACAGAGGAAAACAAAAAAGTAAGATTGCGTGAGTAAAAAGGTATAGGCAATTATTTAAATTTTAAAAAGTAAAGTAGACAGAAAAGAAAAGAACACACGCGTCCCTTTGGTTGATAGTCTTGAAAGTTGTGTATGATGTTTCTATGAAGTTTCTAGGTTTTATAGCTTAAATTAATACATATGGATCCTGTAAACTTTAAAGGAAGGTTCTTTTCTATTGATAAAGTTAAAGGAAGGTTCTTTGAACTCTTTGACAACTAAAGAACTCGAGTTCAATACAATAATTTTACTACAAATAAGGTTACTCGTTTGGTTTCGTTTAGAGATAAGTAGCTAACTATAGTTTCTACTCATTGATAAATTGTGGTGGTTTCATATACCACACTTGGAATAGAAATGTCGTTAAGTGGTTAAGTACTAGATTGTACTTAACTATCCTAGATTATGTTCTGACACTTTGTGAGTTCTTTTCTCTGAATCACACTAACAGATCGGTCTTGGACTGCCCGATTTACCTCACACACTCTATCCCCTTGCACCACCATAACTTTCTTCACATGGGTACGGGTAGTTCAAACTTTGTAAATTGTAAGTAACATGAAACTAATCTTTGCTAATCTTTGGTAGGTTCGATGTACATAGATTATACTTTATCTTTTATGTAAGTTTTGGGATTAAAAGAAGTTAAAATGTAAAAAAAAAAAATCTGTTGGAAGAGTGAAGACTTGATAGATATAAGTTGGGTTTAGGATCCAATTGTTACATACGCAAATGCGTTTGATTTTACAGTTTAAGATAACGTTTGACAAAAACACTAAAATTTCACCAAAAAAATAGTTTGTTTTTTTTTTCAAAAAGATCACATGTACCTTAACTTTTAAGAATCTTTCCTACAATCGATTAAAACAAAAAGCTAACTAAAAATAAATTCCTAGAATATCTTTTTGTGGGCTTTTTTGAAAAAAAAAAAAAAGAGAGGGATATCTTTTTAACAGAATTTAACACCAACACAATGAAAAGAACATCAAGAGATGTATGTGTGTAACTTGTAAGAAAGCGCGAGAGAGGAAGAAAGAGGATAATCAATGGTTTACAAGACAACAGGTGACAAATCAGCATCATGCATTAATGGGTTCCTAATTTCGGGATCCGGTTTAGTAAAAGTCCAATTAAAGCCATCGCCACAATCTTCCAAGAATACCAAGGTGGGTCCGGTCAACTACTGTGACTCATGACCCAACCTGAATCGTAATTTGTCCCAATTGTAATACAACGAAGACCACGAGAGAAAGAGATAGACTCGATTTACAATTGAGAAAGCAATGCAAAGAGCCTTATCCAAATCTAAGACGGTCTTGTCGCTTCATTCCAATTTTACCATTTTACTTGCAAGTTACCATTATCTTCTTTTTTTTTTTCATTTAATCATTATTGGGCCGGATTTTACATGAGAAACATTACCACCCAGATCCCAATAACGATAGGATGATCCAGATCCGGATCCGGTCATGTAACAACAGTCCATCCTGATCCAATCATATAGTTTGGTCCTATCTATCTCAAATCCAAATATTGATTAGTTGATGCGGTTCTGAGGAACCCCCTTTTGAGTGACCTTTCAATAAAAACTGGATTCAAATAAGGTTTTATCGAATTATTGCAAGATGCTAATGTGATGAAACATGATTTCTTTTTAAAAGAACACAATCCAATGCATACATTTTGTAGAATCAAAATGGAGCTTGTTCCGACTCCATACTGTTTCCAACAAAAAAAAAACCAAGGGGTATTTTTTCCAGCCAATGAACCCCGAAACCTCGCAGATGCAAATGTCACATGTGATACTCTTGTGACACAAACATATAGACTCAACACGACTCAGCAAGTGAACATGACACTGACAAAACATGTATCATTTTGAAAAAAAAAGAGAGCCAAGTCTTTGATGGATTTAAAACACATCAGGCTATAGATTACCTTGGCCTTGTGTATCCATGCATATGCATCTTAAGTTGAGGGCACAGTCTCCTCAGTTTTCTTTTCTTCAACAGCTTTTTCTGTCTCTGCTGATGCTACCTTCTCCACTGGTTTTTCCTCCTTTTTCTCCTCGGTTTCTTTCTCTTCCACTGTTAACTTCTCAAGAAGACCAGCGGTATCAGAGGCGTCTTTGCTCTCTTCTTTCTCTTCTTCAGATTCAGCAACTTCCTTGAACTTTTGCATAAATGCTTTGCAGTCTGATAAAGGTATTGTAAACAAGACTTTATTATTTATACAACTCTACTATGAATTTGACACAAACAAAACATCAAACGAACCAAAGATTCAGAGAAAAAGTCTCCAATATTACACGGCTCAATCCCAAGCTACAGTGAGGCAACCAGTATTACACTGGTGCGTTAGAATGCTTCTGTCTATGCAGATCATACACTTGAAGCTATAAGTAACTTTTGAATCTACACAGATGCCTGAATACCTCTAGTTTGATTGCCACATTTAAAAGGTTATCATCAAGCAACAACCATGATACTCTTTAACAGTTTTTGATTCGCGAGAGAGGCTTGTTAAATTCTACAAGGGAAATTAAATCAAACTATTAACAGATCTAAATGGCCAACTATATAAGCTTTGAGAACATCCAAAACATGCAGTCCTATGGCAATATCAGTAAGTTCTAGATCCTCCAGTGATCTAAGCCATATATCTAGAATATCTGCACTCTCGAAGCTACTATTAAGGAATGGCACAATGACTATATTCACCAAAAAAAAACTAGACAGATTAGTGCTACTATAAGCAACCATCACGTAATGAGATCCAATCAACTGAGCAAAAAATTCACAATAGAAATTCACACTCACTTTCCACTGACGCAAAACGGATACAGAAAAGCTCATCTTTCAATTCCCCATCGGAGAAATCGCGAGCGTGCCATACACAAGACTTGTCATTCCCAGCGTGTTCCTGAACACTCATGCCTGAACTAACTGTAGAAAATTCCAAAGGAGTGATAAAATTGATCAAATGAGTGAAAAGAGTATATTAAAAATACAAACACAGATCCAGAAACCATTGACGCCAACGTAGAGCAAATGAGACGGGAGATTTTACCAAGATGATTAGCACAGATCTTCAGAGTTTTGGATTGCCTCATAACGAGACGAATCTTTCCAGAATCCTTATGCTTTAAGAACTTAACAGTACCAGCACCTCTCTCCTTCCACTGACTCCCATCTTTATCGAAGCGATACAACTTCGATTTCCTACAGAATCGCAAATCAAAATTCCAATCAACAATCTCACAACCAAAAGCTTCGCATCGAAACTAAAACCCTAAACACTTGAGGAACTACGGAAACGATCAGATCCAGTACAATTAGATCAAACGATCCCGATATACATACAGATCGAGAATGGTATCTTCGTCTTCTTCACCGGTGGTGACGGCGACTTCTTCGAGCCTGACGATCGGAGCAACCTGAGCACCAGTGTCTTCATCCTCGTTGGCTCCAGACTCTTCCTCGTCTCTGTGCTCGCGCTCTGGCTCGTTGCTAATGCTCGCCATCGTATCAAATCAAATCAAATCAAGCTTGCTAGTTGGTTCAGTTGTTGGATACACAGTGCGTACGAGATTGAAGGAGAGAATTTTGGGAGTTTTGTAGAAAGAAAATGATATTTTATACGAGACGGTGCTTTGATAGAAATGAATCATTGAACTAAATAGGCCTAGGCCACTTTTATTCTGGATGCTAATTATGGGCCTTATTGGGCCTTTTATGATCTGGATCCCGTTGGACATATTATTTTTTGTATATTGGAATTAAGCAATTCCCAAAACGAATCAAGACTTAGCTTTTAACAAATTTGACTTAAGAACATCATGTGTCGAAATCGATGAAAGACTCGGATAGGTTTAAAATAAAGATAAAACTATGGTATACTATATTCCATGAAGATCTCGGTTTTAAAATCTTTTTTTTTTAAAGCTATAGGAAAGATAAAAATTTCCAAATGTTTCGAATCAATTTTAAGAAAACCAATCCACATTCCCTCAAAAAGATCACCAAACCGGACTCAGGAAAGATTTTAAAAAAAAAGGTCTTTAATCCAGTTCCAAAGGAAGAGCAGAAATAGCAGAACATCAAAAACCTACGGCTCCACAACAGTAACTTGTTGCCACTCTCCATCAACCGCCTCTTTCCATACCGTCACGGTGTTGTTCCCATCGGACACAGCCAACAAGTTACCGGTCAACGACCACGAGACCCGCCACACCGGAGTCATAAAGTCCTTCAGAACCTTACCTTCCCATTGCTCACCTTCTTTTCCCACTGTCCATATGATCACTTTCCCATCTTGCGAACCACTAGCTATGGTGGACTTAGGGAGACCCAAGTTCGGTGCCCAAGCCACATCACGGACCCAATCGGTGTGTTTTTGAAGAGCCGGAAAGCAATCCATCTTCCACGACCCGTTTGAGAGCTTCCACACTTTCACGGTGTTATCACACCCACCAGAAGCTAGCTTGTAAACCGGATCTAGGAAGCCAGAGCTCACAAGAGCACCAGGTGCAGTGGCTGGTGCCCATGACACTGAAGTGACTCCAACCGGGTGCGCTTGGTCTATCCTTGTTGTGTCCCAACCACCGTCAGCACGTCCTGTGAAAACCGAAATGTTTCCATCGGATGACCCGCAAGCCAAGGATAGTCCGAGTTCATGAGGAGCCCAAGCAATGGAGTTGACTGAAGATTTGTGGTCTGTGAAGACATGAGCTTGGGTCCACTGGTTTTGGTTGCCTTCTTTCCAGAGTATGACTTGACCATCATACGAGCATGAAGCTAGGATTGATCCGAACTTTGGGTGGGCCCACGCGACCTGCCAGACAGGACCACGGTGGCCGGTTAATGTAGCTAGGTGCTGCGATCCACCATTGTTGCTGACGCCGGTTATCTTGATGGTGCAGTCAGATGAGGCCGTTGCAACTCGCTTTCCATAGTAATCCATTTGCACATCATGGACAATGTCCTCATGACCCGTTTCAATCTTCTGACCTGGCATGTTTCCAGAATGGATTTCCCTGCTTATAAAAGCAACAATGCAAAATTGTGGAATGAGAACATCTGTGTTGAATAACACACACAGCAAATAGCCTGTAAAACCACAGTTCATGGAAGAAACAATTGGAGAAGCAGAGATCACAAACTATAAGCTTCACAAAAAAAATCTTACTTGAAATAGTTGAAACAATATAAAAGCTCATATGATAAATGTCAAAACATATTGGAGGCTCATACATAATACATACGTGTATAGATTACAATCCACACCAGAAGGAAGATAAAGTATAGCACTTTCGAAAACAAACTCATCTGCCACAGGAGAAACATATAAGGTACGTGTTTATCCGCTTGTTCCAACAGGAAGTTATATAAACGATAAGACACACGCTACGCAATGCAAGTTCACTAGGAACACAAAAAGCGAATTTGTTGATCCATAGGGTACCTTCACCTGTTTTCCAATGGCCTTTCGTTAAATAACATCTTTCACGTTGATGTTCAGATTCTTACGCGTTTTCTAGACAATCGATGAACAGCATATCTCACCAGGCACATGTAAACATATTATATATAAAATCAAGAAAGATCTAATATACAGGACGAAGTTTCAGTCAGAGACCGATAACTATGTAACAGTCAATTCTCAGAGTACAATTTTAAACTCAACCAACAATCACGATTAATAAACATCGCAGTGCCGAATTACACACAATACCAGAAAAGAGATTAACAATGAATCCGAGTTCCTAAGATCGAGAGTACCAGATCCTAAGAACAGGAATTTCCCAGTCAAATCGATTCAAACACAGAAATCGAAGTTCAGATATCGAATCCGGAGCAGAATGAATAGAATGGGACCATTGCGCTGAATTTTCAAAAGACAATTCCTAAATTCAGAGAACTGGATCCAAAAGTTGAGAGCTAATTGTAGAAATGCGATTCAAACAGACGGATCACGAGGTCGGAATCACAATTAAAAAAAACAGATCAAACGAAGGAAGCTCCCCATCGATCACGCTGTAAAACCAATCACAATTTCGAACAGAACCCTAGCTTAGATTTGCCGAGACAGCTAATGAAAACAGAGAAAAGAAGAAGGCAATGCGCAGAAACATCTCATAGAAGAGATAAGAGTTACCTAAAGACACGGCAGATCGACTGAGAGACGCCGAAATGTGAGTTGAAGAAGAAGATCGCCGGAGAAGAAAACGCTAGGGGGAGACAATCGAGAGTTTTTTTTTTTGTTTCTAGTTGTTGTATAAGCTTATTAAAAAAATTAAAAAAGAAAAAAAAGATCTGGCTTTTCGAGAGAACAAAGTTATCTAAACCGTAGTCCAGAGTCTAAACCGGGTTGGTCAAATAGAAAACCGGAGGGAGATTAGAGATCATGGGTTATCAGCCCAGCTTAATCATGGGCCATAGGGACTGATAAAGCGGTTATCAGCTCAGCTTAATCATGAGTCATAGGCACTGTCATATGGGCTTTATGGGCGTACTTTTTTTTTCTCTCGACCATGTCTTTTCCAGTTTATCTTGAAATCGTAGTTTCAGTTTTTATAACCGTATTCGTTTGGAATATTACAGATACAAGTATATAACACAAAAACATAGTTAACTCATGCATGGATCTGGAAATATAAGTATACCATTCCGCAAATATATAACACATGTTTGGCGATTGATGAGCCTCAAAGTACTGATGCAGTGCAGCAGTGGAACAGTTTGGTATGCTAGTAAAATAATGGGCTTCAAGAAGTGGAGAAGAAGAGACGTTCTTCTAGAGATCGTAAGCCCAACAAGAAGTTTCTCCAAAACTTAGTCTTACAAAAAAAAAATTTATGTGTTCCTTGTTGTGAGGAACCTAATTTGTCAGCTTGGTATTTCTTGTACGAAGCTTTCTCAAACTCTCATGTTTCTGTTTGATATATGGATACCTACAAAAATCGTGAAAGAAAAAATGGGATGCTCGACCACACTAGCCACCTAGGTATTGGCTATGTTGGCTAAGTATAAATTACATCTTTATTGAACTTTTTTTAAAAAACATAAAGTACGTAATTAGGTGACAATAAAGACGATTGTTATAAAATCGTAAGAACTTAAATACTTAGTATGCGTACGGCTACGGGATAACCAACTGCAAAAATCGTAGAAGAATCAATAAGTACAATTATCCACTAAAAAGGGTGAAAACGTGTAGCAAAAAAAAACAAAGAAAAAGTTTTGAAGAAGAGATAAGCGATGAAGAGAGTGGAATGTTCTTTAATTTAGCGTATTATTTATGTTGATACCTTTCTTTAAAATTGAAAACTTGTGGAGTTGTGGTAAGCCAGCATTGCCCACCACTTCATCGTCATCTTCCATTTTCTCCTCTCCTTATTTCCTTATTTATTGTCTACTTTTTTTTTTAACATTGATCAAAGTTTATATAGTTCACATCGACTATTTGACCTAACAATTTTATCTACACCGACCCAAAAAATAATGAAGGAAAGGCTGACAATTTCGTGTTGACCCCTAATCACTTACTTTATTAGGCTTGATTATACTAATTACATGGTCTTAGTTACTCTCTAACGACCTTCAATATATTATAAAGAGAAATATTTGGACAAGAAAGCTACCAAACTAAAGATTGGGTGTGTAAATGAGAGTTATCAACAAAAGAAGGCAACAGTTGAGAGTTAGGACACTCAGCACTCCACGTAAAAGAGTTTTCGAGAAATAGATAGACCGATCCGAATCACATGCAATACCAAACACAAAGTTAAGGCTGAGAATGAAACACAGATTTTTTTTCTAAATATCTTCTTATTATTATTATTTTGATGATGATAACAACAAGGTAGAACACGAATAATAATAATACTGGTGTAAAACGTGGCATATATCTGAATATTCTCTACCACCAATAACAACAACAACAACAATAATTCACACGTCATCGCCGACGTCGACGCCGACATCAACGCCGACTCTTCACTTTCCGACGGTGTAATTGAATCATCCGTAGACTCCGATGATGTGTCTAATTCTGATTCTGTCCTTGATGAAACCGGATACTCCCATTTTGCCCTTAACTCTTCGGAAGCATGGTCTCTAACCTCAATCCAACCATTTGATTCCCAAATTGCCCCTTCGGTCGTTGCTAATTTACTTATCCTTGCCATAGCCGAAACCATAGATTCAGGTCTCGACCCATCGCTCTCTTCTTCTTCTTCGAACTCCGAGTTGACCCAGTCCAATACGCAACGCGGAGACGACTCGGTGAAAAACGAGTAATGATCTTGACATAGAAACGGATGCTCCAAAAGCTGATCGCAACTCCACCTCTGACTCCGATCTCGTTTCAAGCATTTGTCTAAGAAATCACGGCCGAGCTCCGAAATTCCCGCCGGAATAAATGGCAACTCGTTGGAAAACCCAATTCGACTCAGCGAGTCGAACCCGTTATCTTCCCAGGCGGGTTTTCCGGTGAGCATCTCGATGACTGTACACCCGAGAGACCACACGTCACTCTCCGGTCCTTGATACTCTCTCCTGACCACCTCCGGAGCCATCCAAAGCGGGCTTCCACGTGGCGCAATCCCAACCGTCGGTTTTTCTAACTCGACCGCCGATCCGAAATCAGCCAGCTTAACGGAGCTTCCGCCGTCAACGACGAGGACGTTCTTTGATTTCACGTCGCAGTGAACGATTCCGTTAGAGTGGGCGTGACGGAGAGCAGAGACGAGACACCAAACGTAACGTCGGAGCAGAGTTTCGTCGTTAACGATTCCACCGTTAGCCACGTCACCTTCCGGTGCATACTCCAAGTGGAGATTCCTAAACGACGTCGTTCCTTCCTTAGACACGTCATCTCCGAGGAATCTCACGATGTGTGGATGAGACTTGAGAGAGCGAAGGATTCCGATTTCGTTCTCGAGCGACTCGGCCTGAGCAGGAAGACACGTGGCGAGATCTACTGACTTCACGGCGAAAACTCCACCGTCGATTTTACTCACGGCTTTGCTTACTGTTCCAAAACATCCTCTTCCAATACGAGCACCTCTAATCCAAGAAGATGAAGAAGAAGAAGAAGTGTTTGTGATGCTCTGTTTCTCCATGTGTGCTTAAAAGTTTTTTTTTTTTTTTTTTTTAATTTTTNCTAACTTTCGTGTGTAAAATCTTAAGGACACACGACGGTATTTATACGTGTCTCGAACTGTCAAATGTGAACGGCAAATAAAGTTGGAATTTTTTTAATTTCCGACGTGGACGTTTCCTTTCTACTTGTCTTTCTGAATTTTGAAATCGTGAAGCCATTTTTTTTGAAAAGGAAAAAAGTTTCCCACTTGGGAAACTCAGTAACTCTTGAATTAACTATAAGTTTAATTGTAATTTTAAATTAGACAAATGGATAATTAGAGAAGGAACGGTTTGATGACGTCAATACGACACTTGGAGAAGTTTTCGGGATGTTTTGTAAGAAACCGAGTACTTTCCATATCATCCTTATCAACAAAGAAACAAGTTGCGGTTTGATCAGGTCCGTTGATTCGTTACCCCAAAGGATAAAATGGATAAGTCAACGGCTCTCGTTTTTTTGTTTCTTTTGTTTTGATAAAACAGTTTTTTTTTGTTCATTTGAACTTCAAGTCTTCAACGAAGAAAACGGTTGTTTAATTTACTGTTGAGGCCATAAGGTTAGGGCCGACAAGTGATAAGATCTCTCCGACGAATCGTGGGAACGGCAAACTAACTAAACGCGTCGATTGATTTTCGGACGTTTGTTGTTCGTTATTAGTTTTCTTTTTTCTTGTTGACTCGAGTTATACACGATCAGACATGGAATATTCGGTGGTAATCTACCAATGAAGTACTATTCTTGAAATCGTGATACTAAAATACGTAATAGCCAATCATATACGTAGAACATTTTCTTTATTTTTAGCTTTAAAAGTGCAGAATGGCAATCAATTTTGATTGATATAATAAACAATTTAGATAGTTCTAAGCACTATGCGTTTTTGTATGACGATCTTATTTTAGATAATTAGATGTTTTGCCTAAGAAGTGAAAACAGTTTGATCATATATTATAGGCGTCATACATTATATAAATTGAACGATAAATTGGTTTATATTAACCAAGTGAGGTGGTGGGGTTTGTTTTCAATTGAAAAGAATTTGTCGTGTTGGTATAGGTTTGGGATTAAATCCCTTTAAAATCTAGGTCATATATCAAGTTTTTTAAAACGCGAAATTATCTATAATTTTTGTCAGTCGATATATGTCACGCTTTAAGTCTATTAAAAAACTTGATAAATTGACTACTCGACAGCTACACTCATCCTAAAACATTTACTCCAAAATAATTAATCGAGTTTTGGTCCGGAACCTTTTAGTTAGTAATTTTGTTTGAATCATATTGGATTCGATATCAATTTATCATTTTAGGTCGATTAGATATCCCTAACTAGACCGCTTATTCTTTAATATAACACTAAAAACTGCCAATTTTTTTAGACTAAGTTATAGTTAGTGTTTCAATTATGATATCTCATAAAGTAGTTATCTTCTTAATCTCCATCTTCTCAATACATATTGTTCTTATAAGTTTTGAGTTTAACTCAACTTCATTATCATTTAACCATTATACAATTAGACTAATAAAATCAAAAGGAATTATGCATTATTTTGGAATTTTACCATTATAGTATAAACTGATCATCCAAAAAGTTTGTATTATACATTAAATCCGGATGATGAGATAGCAATTATATAGTAAAAATCACTAAACAACATATCTTGGTTAAATACCGTATGTATAATCTAAAATCGCCTATACATTAAGCGTTGGATCATCGTCCAACTAACTTCTCGCGCTTGAAAATTGTCAAATTGTATAAACGTTGACGAAGGGGCATCAGTACACTGTATGTACGCGAAGCATGCGATTCTACAACAATAGCGAACCGAATAAAAAGAAAATTGGAAGCGAGTAAGTAATGTGTTGCGACAAAGTTAGTTGTCCAAAAGGTGTTGAGATAAAACATATGAGAGAGAGAGAGAGTTTCCAAAAGGTGTTGAGATAAAACATATGAGAGAGAGAGAGAGAGAGAGTTTCATCACTTCACTTGCGCACCTAAAAGAACTAGATCTCTGGTGGGGTCTACTTTTGAAAGCTTACGTGTCATGAATTTGTTGGTCCACGTTCTCCAACAGAGAACCAAAGACTTCAGTTGTCCGAACTCACTTATGTTTTTTTGCTACAAGATTGCACTATTGACGTGCCTTCACCACCTCCACCTCTACTTTAAAACAATATTTTTTTTGTTCTTTTATTGGGTAATAAAAACAGATAAATTTACTCAACGTGATCCTTGAGAGTTGCGAGAATGAAAAAGAAAATTGCTATTTTAATTCCAATGCTATTTCACACCATTACACCAATAGTGTTGACCAAGAAAAAAACGTTCATTAATAATATTTTAAAAATACTGATTAGTTACTAATTCATTAATTATTAATATCATTATGAAATATTTTTGCTGTTATTTTGTTGGGTAATAAAACAGATAAATTGATTCAACGTGATCCTTGAGGGAACGAAAATAAAAATGGTGTTTTAATATGAATGCTTATTCACCAATAACGTTGACCAAGAAAAAGAGCTCATCAATAATATTTTTAAAATACTGATTGAGTTGACAAAAAAAACAAGTTACTAATTAATTCATTATTAAAATTTTCAAATACTTAGCTGCTTCCTACACTTGCCATCTAAATACCGATGGTATTTACTTATTAAGAAAACGTCGCTTTTTTGAAAAAAAATCCGCGGCAACTATCATATACTATAAAGATAGATATATATGTTGTTAAATAAATTTATTTTATTTGTTTGCTTTCTGAGAGATCTCTGCCCTTCCGTGAACGTGAAGTACTAGATTAACGGTCCACCACTTGCTGGATATCCTTTTAATTAGAGTCCAAAAAATAAGATATTATTTTAAGATTTAATGGACCCATACCATATTACCAAGTTACAGATCGGGCAATCCACTTGGAAAACATATTAGACAATGCAAGTGCAACATGTCATTTCATTGGTACTAAACTTTTAATGTTCTTTTCTAATCGAAATCGACTCTACATCTGTATGATGAAGCATTAAAGTAATAAGGTCATGTATTTACTCGGAAAAAGAGAAAATTATAAAAAGAAAAAAGCCAAGATAATATCAGGAACTGTTTGACATTTAGGCGCGTGGTTTTAGAGACAATATTTTAATTAATGGAAAGATTAGACATTTAAAAATTATGTTGATTTGCTTTAATAATTGATTTAAATAGTAAATAGTATTTTTGGGTACTAAGATGCATGTCAAAGAGCAAAACACAATAGAGACATAAATTGCTGTTTATGTTGATAAGTGTCGTAGGAGGAGAAGACAAAGACGAAGCAGAAAAAACTCGAAATTAAGGTGGCCGACAACACAACATGCTTATGTTATTGCAACTCCGAAGAAACCTCTAAACAACATCATTTTCAACATTGTTTATACAGGATTGATTCAAGATCATGCACACTGATCTTCATATCACCAAGATAACGATCCGAATGATAAGTTAAAGTTGCAGCAATACAAATTGACCAATATGGACGGTCAAAGCATTATAACTTATAAGCACGTAGTTGAGGCGGTATGGACTGTCACAATGTCATGAGAACTGCGTTGCAGTGTAAATGTTGAATGCAAAAATTAATATTTTAACGAAATTCACATATTATATATTAAATTTTGAAAAATATCGAATTGAATATTTGTTCGGTTTTATTCGGTAGCATTTCATGAAAACCGAACTTTCCGAAGAACGAACCAAAGCAAACCGATGCGAAGTAACCGAACACCCAACACTAATTTAAATTGTCGATGCATCTGGCTAATTCTAGAGGTGAACGGATCTTTTGATTTAAAAAAAAAATTTCAGACAGATGCATATTTGATTAAGACATTAGACCAATGCTTAGAATCAAATAATTCCAATTGTTTGCACGTATGTACGATACGCTTCCGATTCATTAATCCCTGAATTACATTGCGAAACTGGTTAATAAAATAGTAAATTATTTGATTGGCTATAGTTTTTATTCAATTAAAAAGTTGAGGGACCACACGCAAAGACACCGCTTCTTAACTTCTAAAGAAATAGTAAATGCCAACCAATGGCCAGTTGTAGGCGACGAACTCTGTCTTCGATCTTGAATATTTAATTGCATGCGATGCGAGTGTGGTTCATATATTATTGATATGTTTCGAGTGCTTATTTATTTTAAAATTATGTATTTGTTAAGAAGTCTAATTCAGCAACTTTTTCTTTTCAAACGTCACTCGTCTTGTAAACAATGAGATGAGAAAAACAAAATGAAATAGACCTTGAATTGTAATGAGATGAGACTAATTAGTGTGAAAACCATTATTTTTTTTCAGAATTAATATGTGGAAAAATTACAAGTAAAGTTAGGTTTTAGTCGATTAACTCAATGTCGATAATGTAGGTCATGGTGTTACTTGTTAGACTTTCATCTTCATAAATAGTGAAATAAATGAAGTCGATAGATGGAAGCTAAATTAAGTGAACAAACATTTAGTTAAGTTACATTGAAATGGTATAACACATGATGTGTGTGGGACTGAAGTGCTAAATTGCCGGAGATTTGGTTTGGTAAAGTTAAATAGAATTATAGAAGAAAGATATTTGAGTTGGAATAAAAAAGAAAACAAAGAGAAAATCCGAACAACGTGCCGTTTTGGGGTCCATTGATAAAACAAAAAAAACAACAACGTGTTCTCCGCCTACAACACAAAAACATGCGTTTATCTTTCACGTGTTGTTTTTTCGTTCTTACTTTGACCATTGTCTTCTTCCTCTTTTCACAAACACAATCCTTTTTTTATTTTCTCCTTATCCTTTATCGACCTTCTCCAATCTCCATGTCGGTAATCATTATCACCGCACAAACTTTGTTTCTTATTTTGATATTTTATAAAAAAAAAAAAAAAATTTGAGTTTTCAATCTGTGATAATATTTATGACAATTTCACAACGAAAGTTTTATGATATTTATTTAACAAAAAAAAAAAGTTTATGATATTTTTATAATAATATTTTCAATCTCGACATAATTTCATGATTTCACAATGCATGTATTGATGTTGAGTTACAAAAAAAGAAAAAAAAAATCACAGTGTTGATTCAGAGTAACTCATTGTTCTTGGTTCAAGGGTTTTAATCCGAACCGGTGGGTTAATTGGTTAAAATACTTAACCAAGCTATCAAAGACTGTTGGGAAAGGGAGTGTTTTACAAGAGAGAGACTTGTTTTGAGGTGGAGGGTTTTGCTGTTGTTATTTAAGGCATAAGAGTTCTTTTGTAACAAATGTTTTATCGTTGAATCAATCTCAAAGTCCTCAGGTTTGTGCGAGAAACTAAAAATTCTCTAATCATAGTGATTTGTTGGACATGAGTTTCTGGTCGAGACATAAGGTCTATCATACCGATAAATTTGAACTCATAAAACTGTGTATGTTACTTATTTCTCATCTCTGTTTCACATGCTATGTTTCATCTTCTTTGGCTCGTTTCAACTTGCAGTTCGTGTGTGATTCGTCTCAAAATTGGTTGCAATCAATGTGACTGATACAACACACAATTTCTAAATCATTTCTCTTATTATTATGAAATGCATCGAAAGTTATGGGGTTTAATCCATGTCAACATTCAACAACATTGTATAATAGCAAAAAAAAAAACATTCAACAACATTGTTAGGATATGTGTACTATAAATACGATTTCGTAGGTGATTTGCATGAGTTTCAATGTCTAAGAAGATTGAATGTAGAAAGCATGAATGAGTGAATAGATTTAACGATATTTTCACAAATAGAAAAAAATCAAAACATATCTTACTTTTACATGAAAACAGATCGAGATACAAATACAATTGATACCAAAAATTAAACTACTTGTGTGCAAATAATTTATTTATTTCGGACTATTTGGTTTTGAGTGTTAGTAAAAAGCAAAAACTAAACAAAAACACCATGCTTTTTTTTGATAAAAGAAACACACACTGCTTTTGGTAGATCATATATTCTTGATCAGATTCTCTTGCACCTTATTTCCATTTCGAAACAATATTGGCAGAGTGACTCTTTGACCAGCATCACATGTCATGTCAATTTCACGTTGCATCTCAAATACGAGTCATGTTGGATTTATGGATCGAAACTAATCAAAAGAAGTTTTACAAATTTTTTGTTCAATAGGCAATGATAACTTAAAAGTATTCGTTTCTCTTTGAGTTAGTGTGGGAAATGTCATCTTTGTAAATTCTAAGGTAACTAAAAAGCAAATTGAGCTTCAAGACATCTTCAAAATGCATGTCTTGATCACAAAACATGCTCTAATTTTCGAAAAACGAGTTTCATACAACAACTCAACCACAAACCGAACACACATACACTGATACAACTTATATGCTACTCTCAGGTGTAAGCCAACCATACAAAATATGTATTTTTGTGATCTGGTGGTTCAAATCTCTTCCAAGCACATAGGCCAATGCACATAGGGCAAATCTCTTGTATTTGTATTGTAACATAGACAAATTCGGAGGATCTTGAAATTTATAAAAAATTAATAATAACAACGAACTGATATTATTTTTTTTTTATAAATTAGATTAAGTTCGAGCAATGCTCGATTCATACAACATATAGGCCACATTGAGTTCAGCTTTTCACTACGTTAGAAAGAATAAATAAATGAATTAATCAAGTTAAATAAAGCTAAATCATAGGAAACCCTCCAAATTGCTATCTAAACTCTCTAAGAATCTCTCTTTTTCTAGATGAACTGGCGCAAAGGGATCAACATCACACTGATATCATCCGATGACCCTCGTGAAGCCGAGAGATCGACAAGCTTCTTACAGGCTAACAACAATGGCTTCTTCTCGGTTCCTAAGCAGAAGGGACGAGCAATGTTTACTGCCTCTTGGTTACTCACTTTGTCCCATAGACCATCCGATGCCAAGATCAAGAACTCGTGGTCCTGATCGATTCTCAAGATCTTCGTCTCTGGTTCGGCTATAACCCACTTCTTGAGTTGAGCATCTCCGATACCTCTTGACACAGCTAAAGATCCCTGAATTCTCCAAACACCGTGAAACGTATCCACATATCCGCCCTGGACAAAGATTCATCTATAATTAGAAACCATACTTTCTTCCATTATTTCCAAATTAAACCTTATAATACAAAAACTAGGATTGCCCAATCGGGTTTAACCGATCCGAACCGAACCCAACCGAAATCCGGATTGGGCATTCCTAACAAAAACTTCATAAAACTCATTTCGTTGATAAGGGTGAGATTCTCACCGTGGTTTCAATTCTTTTCCGTTCATCGTCTCTGGACGGACGGTGGTCGGAAGAAAGGGCCTCCGCGACGCCTCCTACGCTCATGACGGCACGACAATCACCGGCATTGGCCACAACGAGGTTCCCGTCGCTGACCAGAGCCGTGACGCAGCAGGAACCGCCCTTGACGTCTTTCTCCTCAAGAAACGTAGCGTCTGTGGTCAAGTAACCGCGTTTCACCGCGTCTGCTATCTCAGACGCGTCTCTCTTACCAACAACCTCTTCTAAAACGTTCTTATCTAAGTTATTAGCTGCAAACTCAGCCGCTTTGACTCCTCCATGACCATCGTAGACTCCAAAAATCGCCTGCAAAATTACACAAAACAAACAGCGTTTAGAATCGCGTTTTCATCGAAGTTTAATGGTTTCAAATGATTCGATTCAAAATTTCAATTTTCCCCAAACTAATTGACCCAAACCCTAATTTTAGATCTTACTGCTTACGAATCGAATCAAAATCCCCAATTAGCCTATTCTACTCAGAAATTGAAAGTTACCTGCTTGCGATCTCCTTGAAGATTGGTGATTGCAGAGAAGCGATCCTCCATAGCTTCTCTCCTTCCTCTCTTACAATAAACAGAGTAACCATCGCCTTCCCTCTCCACCTCTCTGCTTTCCTCCCTCGGCGTCGCAGCCGAGATCTCCGACGTCGGAGCTACGAAACCCGCAGTGTCAATCGGTATATGAAGCCTCGTCGGACGTTTCCTCTTCAAAACCCCTCCGGGAGGAGACTGGCCGGTGCACGAGGCGGAAACAGAGTCCGATCCAAACACTAGCGGAGCAGGAGCGAATCCGGTCGGTGGTTTCTGGAAACGGAGACGGAACGGCGATTTCGGGGAAGCCGCGGCGGCGGAAGGAGAGGAAGGCGAGGATTCGGAAGGTTTGAGATGCGAAAGAGTTAGAGAGAGAGTTTCCTGCGGCGAAGAGAGTATACAGGCTTTGTTGCAGAAAAGAGACGACGACGGCGAAAACACCGGAGAGTTGCAGACGGCGACGGAACAAGACATCGTTTGTATAATTGAAAACTTTTTTTTGAACCCTTGAGAGAACTCGAGTCGAAGATTGAGATTGTTTTGTTGAAGAAGATCGATCTGTCTTCTCTTGTTTTCTTCCTCGTCGTTGAGATTTCTGTTTTTTTTACAAGGAGAGAGAAATGAAGAGGTTTAAATATAAGAGAAGGTAATGAATATTGAATGGTTGAATACTAATGGAGTCCGTGTTTATCGAGCCGCTTCTCTTTATTCAAACTTGAGTTTTTTAGTCTCTCTCATTGACTTTTAAAAAGACGTATATGCCCTTGCAACTTTCATTCCTCTATTTACGGCTTTGTCCTTCACCTCACACGAAATGGAAACTATTATTTTGAGGAAAACAAAAATTTAGCTAGGATCGTACTACTCTTGTTGACCAGAAAAGAAATGAAATTGTCTTTTATTTTTATTTTTATCTTCAAAATGGAAAAGAATTGCATTTTTAACAGGACGAAGGGGAAATATCAATGAAAAAATTATGAAAACTATCATAATTTCAAAACAAACTTATCAAAAATATCACAATCTATTTAACCTTTTAAAATTTACCACAAATATTTTTATTTTTTATCTTTCTTATTTTTCACTTTTTTTCTTTTTCTTACTTTTCACTTTTTTTATCTTTTTTACCTTTTATTTTTTCTTTTTCTTTTTTTTATTTATTTATTTTTCTTTCTTTCTTTTCATTTCATTATTCATCTCTCTTCTTAACTATCCAAATCAATTTCTTATTCTTTTATTTTTTCACCTTTTTTTTATCCATAAGAATTATTATCTATAACAATTATTGTCCATGACATATAAATATATACATATATGATTTTTATTGTCTACCATCATCAATTTATTATTAACGGTGTAATTATTGTCCACAATCGTTGAACGTACATAGAATTATTATCCATTTATTTCTTTCAATTAATGGACAAGTACAATTTTAGTGAAGGTATTCAAATATGTTGTTCACGTTGTAAATATGTTAAATTTGTGTCCACGGTAACAACAAATATGAAAATTCTCAAACATACATATTGTTTATTGTTTATGTATACATATCCACCATTTTAAATAAATAAGTAAATAAATAAAAACATTTTTCTTCTTCTTACTTTTTGTCACTTCCATACTTTTTTTTTATATATGATTATGATAGTTTTGAAAAGGTTGTGGTAATTTTGAAAAGGTTTTTTAGAATATGGTATTTCTTAAAATATTTTTTCAAATTGTGGTATATCTCATAAAAATCCCAATATCAATTTCAACAGAATGGACAATATCTATTTCTATGGGATTTTTGATTAAAGCATTTTTCTATTAATTTACGGTCTGTGCCCATTTAGTTTTCCTATTTTTATTTCACACGAATATTTTCTATAATAATGTTGCAACTGATTAGTATCTTGTTAAGTGTTACATTTAGAAGAAGTTTTCAATAATAAGCTTTAATTGTCTCTATTATCATTTTCTTTAATATAAAATTATTATATGAAAATTATTCATTTGACTTTGCTATAATTTTAAAAGTATTTTTTTCAGTTAAGAAATTAATATATCTAATGTACAAGCATTTGGATATAATTAAGAACTTTAATACTACTACTAACTTGGTAGTAGTATAATAGAACAATAATTCACATAAAAAATAGAAAACAATGACTAAATATAAACATCAAGATGAATGAGTAAAAATTGACTGACAAGAAGTAAGAACATATATTGTTACAAATAAGATTTTACAACTTCTTGTGGATAAAAATACTATATATATATATATAATTTTTTTTTGCAAAACTCCAAATATAGTTAAATTTTTTCCCTTATAAACTTATTTTCTTTCTCTACATATGTTCTCTTCTCTTTATTTGTGTGTTTTTGATATAGTCTTTTCCACTCGCATGTTTTACTAAAGGCTAGTAAGATTGTGTTTAGTAATAGATTATGTGAGATAAGTAGAGTGTAAAATAGTTGGATAAATATATAATGGTTTAGTGTTTCAATTAAATTATTTATTTTGTTAATAAGTGAGTTGATTTTTTAACAAAACATACCCACCTAAGTGGAATACTCTCTCAGAATGCATAAAATGTGCAAAAGAAGAATCATTCAATTAATAAAACAGTCTTAATTTAAATAACAATAACAAATTATGTCTAGTGGAAAGAACTATTCTAGAAAAGAGGGAAAACATTGCAAATAAGAAGAAAAATATCTGTGTGCGATAAAAATTCAAGGAAAAACAACAAAACCAAGGAGAATCTTCGTGGATAAAAACGGTCATTCAGTGCCCACAAGTGAGCATTTTTTGTTTTGCTTTGTGAGGGTAAAACGGACATTATATAGTAAGTCAAAAACACGTCTAAAAGGAAAGAAAACAATATCGGGAATAATAAATTATTGGGCATGTGGTAATTTACTTGGTAACGTATCTGTGTTAAAGAAGTGTTGATTAATGACTCATCTGTTTTTTTTTTCAATTTTCTTCTTTTTAATTTAGATAAAAACAGTATCTAGGACCGTTGTGGGTCCCGCAAGAGCTTACACGTTGTAATATGATTTGTTGGATATTTTTGCTGGTCGTAGTCGAAGGTTCTTAGCAAGTGACCGTTGAGGACTGAGAGAGGAGCCTTCTTTCTTTGTTTGTTTCTTTTGTTTACATTTGATGACCGTTGTGAAATTAAAAGGTTTAATTATCTCAATTCACACGAGGTCTCCTATTTTTTAAAATACAAGTCTCCTTAAGGAGTGTATAACTTTTTATGAGTTGTGACATCAATAACGGATAGTTCTTATAAAACGGTATTCGTTGGAAAGAATATTATCGATTTGTGTGCTAAAGATCAAACTTTAGTGATATTAAGAGCAGGTTCCGAGCACAAGCTGATCAAGCATGCGCTTGCAGTCTTAACTTTTTTTATTAAAAAACTTGCTATTGAAAACAGCTTATTTTTTATGAAAATATGCAAAACCGACTATTTTTTTCTTCCAGTTTGTGGTCTTATAAAATTCAGGGCCGACACTGGTGATATTATTAAACTTTACTACTAATTTTACTTTGTATACAAATATTTCACCGTCTACAATATTTATACTCGCGTGTCATGAATAAAACAATGCTTGAACTTCATTACACGCGAATTGCTACGAATTGAAAAGCAAATTGCTACGAACTGAAAACAAAAATCATTAGTTTGAATGATTTTACATTAATCAGTCATGATATGATAGTCTATTATGTTCTAATACTGTTTTGTGTTCAGCTGAAGAATGAGTCATATATAATACTCCTACTTTTACGAATGGACTTGGTCATTAAGATGAGTATATATTCGTTGACCAAAATAGAATGAGATTAATCAAGCAAAGAATTTTTCCACTCCATAATTGTAGTTGTTTTACGGTCAGCCGTTTGTTTTTGTTTTGGTTAAATATGGTAGTCCGTTGTTTCAATTTGAAATTGTCTTCTAGCTTTTTTTTTTTGGCGTTTATAACTCATACACATACACATAATGCTTTACAATTTAAATTCGGGTTATGAAACGGTGGTGGTATAACTACAAACTATTTCATGATCAAATTGCCTCCAAATTACTTTTTTTTGTGTGTTTTCAGATTGCAACTCAATATATTAAATTTAAATATGTAATTTCGACGTAAAAGATTTACACAAGCATCTAACATGTAGAAGAGTACATAAGTTCTTTTTCTGAGATAACAGATTTAGGTCGTCGTGGCTTTAGGCTTTAAACAAGATCAATAGTACTGGACGACGTCGTCCTAATGTTACGGATTTAAATGATCTGATGCTGAGATAGTGAGATCAAGAAATCAATGATTAGAATCTGAATTGAAGAATTTGTGGAGATTTCAAAATGTGAATTTAGAACATAGATTGTGAGATCAAGAAATCAGTGTGAATCAGCAAAACATATCTCATGGTTAATTTTAATGTAGGGATTTCGATCAGTTTTCATAATAATCATGTATTAAAAAATTAAGACTATTAATAGAGGTGGGTCTAAAATCAGAAGCTTGAAGCCCAATGAATGGGGCCGTTTGTTTTAAGTGTTCGACTATCCATCATTCCATTGTGTCGAAAAACTGTTAATTACAAATGTTTTTCCTTCAATCGATTTCGACTTATCCTTTAAAACAATTAATGGACAAATGTGAAAGATAGGGTGTCACTGATTACAATTATATATATGATTGGTTAAATTTAAACGTTAACAACTTACAATAAAAAGGAAACTATAATTCAATACATACATTTGGTTGATTGATATTGATTAATCAAATCTTAGTACAACAAAGCAGCATAGAACAATTGGTTCCAAGTATCAGGGAGACCAGGAAGACACCAATGGCTACAATCAGATGAACGGTCAGGATTTCTCTTTAGAGAAGGATTGAGATCTCCACTGTAGATCGAAGGATGACCGTCGATACGAAGAGCAGAAAGCATAGAAATATCCATCAGTGAGACATGAGATTTCATCTCTTTCACCACTTCATCAATCACTTTCTTCTGGTTTACGTATGAGCTCGTTGGGTACGTTCCTCCACTAAACGGTGTCGTTTGGCCATAACAGCTTTTTGCTCCTTGAGTTATCGTTGAAGCTTTTGCTCTTGAAGTCCACTCATTTGGACTGCATCACATTTTCACATCAAATATGTATAAAAATATATTCTACTTGATTATCTCCTAGATTTTATGTAAAGATGCAATTTTGAAATCCATGAAGTTTATTTCTCAATTTGATTCATATTAAGAAAATAAAAGCTAAATCTTTTATAAAAATATTACAAGGTAACAGTATTATTAAAGATTATAAGAATGGGAGGAAACACCATTAATTGTGATGTTGGTGGCTACATTATATATCCTTTTGCAAGTTGCAAGGAGGAAAAGCTTTCTTCTCATTGGCAAAACTAAAACAATTGGACTATTATTTAAGCCCATATTCAAACACACAGCTCATATGTGGACCTTTATCAAAAGACTATTCTCATGGTTATCCTTTTGAGTTTTTTTTTTGGTGAAATAATGCAAAATTTAGATCTCTTTTTTAGAGTCAACTATAAATCATGCCAAATTGCCATTAACCATGAACATATTGTGTTGGACTAGCTAGGAAAAAAAAAGGTTCTCGTTTTAAAATGACTATATATATAGAGATCCTTTATTATATAAGCAAAACCATACTACATTTTGATGGAACACACGCATTTATCACGTCTACACTTTGTGGCTAGCTAGCAAAAGTGAGGCCACAATGGTAAGTAGATAGTAGTAGTAGATTGGTAGCAACTACTGTAGCTAGCAAGCCAAATTTTTAATATAGTTTGGCTACATCTTGCAAAACCATCAAACCAATGCATGTGTTTGATTGTGTTTCCTTTTTATTAAATACTTTGCCGTTGATGTCACGATGATTTAATTAACAGTTGGCAACACTACACGTGCTTATATATGAATCAACATCACACAACCCCCAATGTCTCATATATGAGCTCTACTAATTTGGAGATAAAAATGGATGAAAACCAAAAATAGCTTAGAAAAAGAAAATGTAAATTCTCTAACTACTTATGAATTTTTATTTATTTAGATATATAACGAAGTGACAAAATCATAATAAATAGTATTCAGTGTTTTTTTTTATAAATGTTTTGACTATATCGTTGGTAGTTCCTATAACCATATTATTGTACTAAATAGTACGATATTAGATCAAATGATATGACCTAATTGCTAGTTAAACAATATGCAATTTTTTTCTAAATTTATTAAATGAATAAACTCGTTTGAACTAATAACATGTTAGTTTTTCAAAATCCGTATGTTTTCACCCAACACAATTGAATATATTTTGCAGATTAAAAACATTTTAGTATGAATGAAAAGACAGAGAGTGAGAGAGAGAGAGGTACATACTTGTAGTGTGTGGGTGAGACGGAGAGGAAGAAAACTCTAGTGAGAGGAGAGTTGATATAACGAAGGACCCAACTAGACCATGTTCTTAGTCCTTTTCTCAATGCCACCAACCTATCCATGTCTCCGTAATATCTCCCTCCTGTCTCCATCTGCTCCCACCTGTCGATCACCCCCAAAAACTTTCACTTTTCACTCAATTTTACCCTCATTAATTAACCCAAAAGATCTATTTCACCCCCCTGGCTACATGAAAATTCACCAACAGAGGTAAAACTTTTAGCTTACCCACGTAGAGACCCTGTGTGGCTCCACCAGTGACCAGTGTTGAACAGCAGAACATCGGCCGTGCGCCAAGTGTTTGAAGCATCGACAGAGATTTCGTCGAGTTTAAGAGTTGTCTTTCCGTGAATTTTGTCTATGTCTACAAGATAAGGAGCTCTATAGAATGACACTTCAACGTTGTAGTCCTGTCATTGCATCCATGTATAAAAAAAAGAAGTTATTTGAGGTATAACTTAGGATTTGGATTGGAAATTAACAACTAGAGAACACAAGAGTCAAGAGAATTAAAATGAAAGGAATGAAGAAAAAACATTGTGATTATTTGTTATTGTATTGTTAGAAAAGTTATTGTTATTTTTGGACGTACTAATGTCACTTTTCAACTAATTTGAAGGAATAGAGCTGAAATTGTTTTCATTTTGATTGGTCATAAATAAGTGGGATCCATGTTATATTATCTTGTAGTATCACCAGTTAAAATTTAAAACGTTAGTATCCGAAATATAAAGAGTAATATAGTCAAACTCATGATTTGGAGTGAAAGAATTTCAAATTTTAGCAAAAAGATTGATTATTTTGACATAATATCCTGCAGCAAATACTAATTAATTAAGAGAGCTTGTTTAGTTACTAGTGGATCTTAATTATTCTAATCCGAAGGGCTTAGATCTATAAGTTATCCAAGGATTAATAATATTCCATATTCATGCATAGACGTGTAATTGTTAAAAAAAGAAAAAGAAAAAAGGTGTAATAGAATAGTTACTAATGGAATTAAAGAAAAAGAAGAAGAATAGTTACTGATGTTGCTTTCGAGAGTCTTAATAGTTTTTCGTTTGCCCCTTCTATTGGACCAGAAAACTGTCACCGACGACGTCAAGTTGGGCAGCTAATACAACTTAAAAACGACGCCGTAGAAATAGTTGCTTCGAATACGATAACTTTGACTCAAAAGACAAAATTTGTTGACGAGGTTCTTTATGTATACAACTAAACACCAAAATAAAAAAGATTCATTAACCAACAATAGAAATGTGTGTGGGGACTTACAAGGATCTTGAAGGTAGAGAGAGGATCCTCATGGATGATATGTGTATGAATGAACGGTGCTGATGAAGAGATCATACAGATCAACGACTCCCATTGGTTTCTACCCAACGAATCACCAACGAACATTATTGTTTTGTTCCTCATCTCTTGTAGAAACTTCACCCCATTAAACCTGTCTTATCAGAAAAAATTATAACTAAATAAATATTTTTTTATTTAATCATTGCGTCGACCAAACTCTCCCACAGCAAATCAATTCGGTTCTGTTAATAGAAACGAATCCGTTAAACTTGCACTTATTACACAATTCGAAAAGACTAGTTAAACTTTCTTTAGTTCAAGTATATAATACACCTAATTATATTGTAAACATATAAAAATTTGTTATGAACAATGTACATAACCATAGCATTATATATATTATTGTATACATCTTATAATTTATGGGACCACTGATATGATCATATAATCCAAATACTATATGACATCAAACAAAATCTATGATATAATCGGCTTGATTTTTTTTTGTTTTTTATACAGTAATTCAATTCTAAATCTTGGTTGGTTCAGTCGCGCTACTAGGAAATCCATTTGCCCAATAAATCTCTGAACATAAATTTAAATATTCGAGGCCAGACGATAATCTCGATACTAATGTTCATAAAAAGCAAAGTACTTAAAATAACAATTAACAAATAAATTTAACAAAGTTGGTCTAAAAATGGAGTTAGATAGTGAGTGAGTTTATATAACCTAGGAACGTCGCAGTTAAAAGGTTTCCACCGGAACTTGAGATAATCGGAGTCAGGCCTGCCGTAAGTCTGGCAGTCGAATCCCGGATCTATCATTCCTCCGCCGCATTCTTCCGCCCGGTAAAGTGGGTACGTCTCATCGCGCACCCACTCGCCGGCGAACAGATCGCAGCTACTCCGGTTCACCGGAAACACGACCGGACTCCGCCGTGGATGCTTGGCGAAGTTACTATGGTTCGACCGCCGGAAGAGAGGGAGAGGCGAAGCTGACGTGGCGTTTTGGAGAAGAAGAAGAAACAAGAAGAGGAAAGTGAGACATTGAAGAGCCGACATTAAAGAAGCTTGAAGAGAGAAAAGAGAGAAAGAGAGAGAGAGAAAGAGAAAAGGGAAGTGTTGTTATTATATGTGTCCTCCTTTGCATGGAACTTACTTACTATACGTTATGTTTTGAGAACTTAAGCCTTCAACGAACTACATCTTTATAAAGGACGAAAATATGGGGTCGCGTTTTTTTTGTTTAATAATTAGGTATTTTTTTTTACCCATAAAAACCCACAGTTATTAATACGAGTCCTAGTGGCCTCTTTGGATAACAAAAAAAAAAAAAAAAAAAAAACTTAATGTGTTCTAACTTCTAAGTAAGCGATTTTCTTTATGTTCTCACAAGGAATCAAAAATATGATATTTTGTTTTTGTTAAAGCATGTACAAAAATATAGATTCTTTGCTTTACTTCACCTTCACCTTCATTTCTAGAATATGATCGTAATCGTTTATAAAATTGTGAAAAAGCCACGTCACGTATCACGTATGAGACAGTCAAAACCAGTCAAAGCTAAAGGCCAATGAATTCAAAGTGATGTGTTTAAACCAATTTGGTACTGAGACTGACTGCGGCAGCTAAACGGAACCGCAAATTGCTGTGTTGACCTGGTCTAAATGTGGTTTTTATTGGATACTAATTGATTGGGATCTGGTTTAGATTGTGAGCCGGTTTGGTTTGGTACAGAATTTTCTTAGCCCAAAACAAAAAAGCCCATTATGATTGGACCGACTTAATTAAATCTGGATACTTCGTCATTGGTTTACAACCCGACCCGACTCCTTTTACTCCTCCTCCTGCTTCCTTCATCTTGGCGCTCTGGAAATTTCTCGTCGCAAAGTTCTTCTTGATTCGGTCAAGTTAGATCTCCCTTTACTTGTGAGTTCTCTCCCACCTTTTCTCTATTTTTTCGGTTTTTGTTTGTTTCTTAATTTTGTTGCCCTGAATTTTTAGGGTTTTGTGATGTCTATGCTTTTTGATGGCTTTCTCTTCGAGTTTTTAACTTTCGGAACTCGGAAGCTCGATCAAATTTCAATTTTCTTGTCTGTGGTTTCTATTTCGCGATTTCTTGACTGTGCTTACATAGATTTTTGTTTGGTGCCGCAAATTATTAATTTCCTCGTTTCTTCGCTTCGTTCTTTATTTTTCTCATTTCAAAATTGATTTCGAGAATCTTATAGCATTGTAGAGTAAGTATTAGCTATCTGGAATTTGCAATTTAGGAAGAATAATGTTTGGTTGGAATTGCTGCCTATAAGGTGTTTGACAAAATTCCTCTGAGATATTAACTAGTAGACACGCTTCATTTCGAAGTTTTTTTGCTTCTGTAACAAATTATCATCGTTTAGTTTTCCAGTAGGATTATTAATTCTTGGGCTCCAATTTATTGGTAGAAGCATCATGTAGCTTATTGTTCTGTCATAATTTTCTTAATGATGCAGCGTGGTTTTGGATTTGATTGGTTAGACATAAGTTAAAATGGAGAATTTCTGTTAAACAAGACTGTTCTATGATGCACACGTTAGGATAGAACGGGCTAAGTAAACTGTGAAATCGTCAGTTTCTCGTTTTTAGTCTCTGTATAATCATATAAGCTCTATAAAGCTCAACACTCACATACCCATTCGTTTCCTTAGTGAAGGATATCTGCATGTTATTCCTTTTATAGACTAGTGACATCATTTTCTTAATTGTGGACTAAACCTATATTTGCAGGTCAAAACACTGTTCCAGTAGCCATGGCGAAGCATCATCCTGATCTGATCATGTGCCGGAAACAACCTGGCATTGCTATTGGACGACTGTGTGAGAAATGCGACGGGAAATGCGTGATTTGTGATTCTTATGTGCGTCCGTGTACTCTGGTTCGTATTTGTGATGAATGCAACTACGGGTCATTCCAAGGCCGGTGTGTTATATGCGGAGGGGTTGGGATCTCGGATGCGTATTACTGCAAAGAGTGTACACAGCAGGAGAAAGACAGAGATGGTTGCCCCAAGATTGTCAACCTCGGGAGTGCGAAAACTGATCTGTTCTATGAACGTAAGAAATACGGATTCAAGAAACGATGACATGGGAATTTCCCAGTTGCACAATCCTTTGATTACTTTGAACTATTTGGATCTCTCATGCTATTTGTAACTCTGTTGATTCCATGTTGCTTAGACTAATATGTTGCAGAGAATCTAAAGATGTTGGATACAAAACCAGAAACTATGCTTTGTTGTTCTTGATAATCTAGACTTGAGTGGTCTTTATTATAGACTTATTTTAAAGTCCAAATAGTCTCTTGCATTATGCATCGTGTTTGATGGCATCATATCACAATAGAAGAGGCTCTGTTTTTTCTTTTTGTTTTACACCAGAAGAGAAGAGGCTCTGTTCTTGGACTTCTTTTAGTCATGTTTTGAATTTTCATGTAATGGGCTTCTACTCGTGTTCGTGGTGCGCTACTTTGTGGGGGCAAAGAGTTGCTTAAGTTTATAATTTGACAATGAAACTATTTCACCAAATATTTGCATGGAACGTATACAAGTTGGCAAATAATCTTTTGTTGCTATTTGAACAAGTTCATGTAAACAAATAATTTTGAATTTTGATTAGTTGTTTGCGGGATCCCACGTCAATCTTGTCATACCTACCAAACGTAATCATGTTAAAAAAACACAAACTTTTAATTTACAAAAATTATGCGCTTGGAAGCGGCTATTATAATAAACCAAAGGATATGTTGACAAAAAAAATTAAAGGATATATAATGTAAGGAAGACTTTGAAACTATTGGGCGGTGTGAGACATTTCGTGGCGTCTATAAATATAAGTATTAAGAGAGGAGAGAGAGAGAGAAAGAGAGAGAGAGAGATGGGTTATTCATCTTCATCAATTGGGTTATGCTTGTTCCTCTTCTTCACATTTGCTATCGTCTCTTCTGCTCGCCTCAGTCTTGCATTTCCAGGTACTTTTCTTCCTCCCTTTATTTCCTCAGTTCCAAGAATTTATATTTATGGTATGATTATATGTTTTTGGTTATCTAATCTGAGTAATTTCCATAATCCGTATCCGTTAAACATCTCATAAAATTTTCTTCACTACATAATCTTTGTTTTCCGTTAAAATTAATTTAATCTACTATTATGGATGAGATCTCAGAATAAATTATGGATGAGATCTCAGAATAAAATATGTATACGCGAATCAAATATTTTCCAACCATATTTATTGGCTGGTGATGTGGTGGTACTCACATGATCCGTATGTAAAACTGTGTATATCTTAAAAGATTTTCAAGAATATCACCTATAGAAGAAGAAAACCTTGATTCTTCTTTCTAGAAAAAAAAGAAGAAAATTTTAATTACTCATTCGTATTTACAGATACCAATGACTCCTAGATGCATACACAGATTAACAAAAGATTAACACATGAACCCATAAAATAACTAATAAATGATAGTCGGTGTTAATTTGCTCTGCAGGCAAACTTTGTTAAAAAAAATGCATTTCAATTTGTTCTTGGTTAAAACATTGTTTCTGAAGTTATGTTTTTTTCGAGATTTTAATCTAGATGGTAATATTCCCCTTAAATTATATTCACGTACACCCATTCTATCTATATGCATGCCAAGTATTTTCTCAGTTAGATTAGTGCCATCGTTTTTATTTCATGCAGATAAAATTGCGAGATTTCACTTCTAAATGATATAATCAATTAGAAAATTATATAACTAATTATTAAACAATATATACAAAAAATGATGAGTATGAGGATGCATTTTTTTTTTTGTTGCTAAAAATGTAAATATTTCATTAAAATGAAAATGTTTAGAAGTTACAGAAGTAAATTCTAAAGATTGGTCACATGGCAAAAAAATGATAAAAAAACATGTTGTATTTTTTACTGAAGTTACAGAAGTAAATTCTAAGGATGCATTTTTTACTGAAATTACTTGTTAAATGAGAGTTGAAATATACTTCTCTATGTTTTCTTAAAACAAGTTGTATATTATCTTAGTTTTATGTAATCTGTCTCCAGCTTGTTTGTATCTAATTTCTATCTATATTCAAATCAAGCGAACATGAAACACGACGCTCGAGATTGTCGTCCCTTTCACCGATGACTAGTAGTTCACACGGCCAATCTTATATATTTTCTTCTTCTTTTGGTCAACTGATCAATCTTATATATTTTCTTTTAAAAATTTTAACATCTTGTGATATCCAGTAAGAAAGTACGTCATATAAAGTTCTAAACTATAATATCTGATGATAATTTTTTTTAATATAAGGCATTACTATTTAAATTTATGTTCACACTTCAAAAGCGTTGACATTACAAGAAAAGAACAAGGATAGATCATACTACGACTATTTAATCAAATCTGACCGGTAGTTTTTAATTGCATAAAATAGCAAGTTGAAATGTATCTTAGTCCATCGTATCTGTGAAAAATCCAAGCAAAGATTTCGATTATTTGAAAATCGACATCCAAACAGAAAAAGGTCGAATTTGTTTTACCCGAATTTGTGTGTTTTTAAATACATTCTTTTAGAAGATATGTAAGTGTATGTATAAACAGACGCCATGAGGACCATTACAAAATTGTCTTACCACGTAACTTTTCTTGTAGTTATAGCTATGGGTTTTTTTTGGTTAAAATAGTTATCATAGCTTACTAGATTAATTATCTTCACTATGTGTGAAATTATATATGTTCAAGTTTTTATTATCATTAATCTTGAATAAACAAATTAAATATTTTATTAAATGCTAAAACTATAATCTTCTTGAAACAAACAAAATAGCTTAAAACGATAGTTTTTATTATTTTTTTGTTCGATGGAAGAAGTCATTGATAATGCTATATCACTAGATAACTTTGAAGGAAATTAAAAAATATAGATTATGAAAAAATGTCGACATAGTTCAAACAAATTGGAAAAGAGTGTATTGAGGTTTGTCTAGATACTTTATTTGTTAACAAGATGTTCTTATATACAAAATTGGTTATTATCACTAGTATTCTTTTCTATCTTGTAATGTATATCAACGATAAAATATGCATATGACAGAAAATGAAATAACGGTGGTGAAAGAACGGTCATTGATGGTGAGCACCAACGACTACGGTAACCCTTCAGCTAACGGTAGACATGATCCACCGCGTGGCCGCAGACGTTGAGAGGATAACAATCTAGTTTTCTTAATCTTGCTCTTTTAGTACTTGTAAGCTTGCAAATAATCCATATACAGAGAGAGCAATGAAAGTATTAAAAACATGTTATATATGAATAACCTCCGGGAGGGAGAGAGAATCATATATGACATCTTGTTTGTATTTGTGTGTTCTTCTACGTCGATTTCAAATTATTATTCTTACTAGATTAATTATCTTCGCTATGTGTGAATTTTTTGTATAGTTAATTTTCGTGTGTGTGTATATATATGTGTTATTTCCGTTTTATTCTTGTATGTATCAATCCAATCTATTTCATATATGGAAATTGTTGTGACAAACGAGATTGATTTTAAATTATTAAACATCTTCTCTTATACAAATCGTGACTTCCCCTAAGGATAAGTCAAGCTGAATCCTTATCTTCAACTTCTATCTACCATGAGACAAGCTTCTTGGTCTATTTTTACATTTAAATTGTGGGTCTTTTCTTTGTAGTGGTACTTTGTAGGTTTTTACAGAAAAGGGATAGTCCGTAATTAAATTAGTTCATGTAAACCAAATTGACCTTTTTATTTTTATTTTGGAACATGAACTAATTTGATTACGGGCTTTTTAGCATATATGGGCCCAAGGCCTGTTAAGAATCCTAATCTGATTTTAAATCAGTAAGCTTAAAAAGTTCAAAGTTTTTTGTTCGGTTAATACACAAATTTGTCTCATTGTTTTTGGGAGAGACAACTTCAACTTCGTCGAAGACATTTTCAAATGCTTCCAGAGCTCAGGGAACTTGCTAAACGGAATCCATCACTTTGACCCAAAAATATTCTTCTAAGAAGAAGAAGAACGATGTTCTTGATCAAAAACCTCGCACGAATCTCGCCGATCAAATCCTCGGCCTTGATCGGATTTAGAAACCCCGGATCATTCACTCCCTCCTCCCGTTTCTGCACCACTCTGCATCAACATCAGCAGCAAGATACTCAGATTCAATCTCCGGCTCCAAATGGGTTGGATCGGAATAATCGGTACGAAGGTTTGGCACCGACTAGAGAAGGAGAGAAGCCGAGAGTGGTGGTTCTCGGGTCGGGTTGGGCGGGCTGTCGATTGTTGAAAGGGATCGACACAAGCCTCTACGACGTCGTTTGCGTCTCCCCGAGAAACCATATGGTCTTCACGCCTCTGCTTGCTTCTACTTGCGTCGGCACTCTCGAATTCAGGTCCGTCGCTGAGCCTATCTCTCGTATCCAACCCGCGATCTCGCGAGAACCTGGTTCTTATTTCTTCCTCGCCAATTGCTCTCGGCTTGATGCTGATTCTCATGAGGTACTGTGATTGGGTGTTCAGTTCGATAGATTTTGTTATGTTTTGTGGCACGAACCTGTGAAATCATTTGAATCTCGCCATGTTTTAAGTTATGAGTTTGCGAAATTGGAATTTCACTGTCTGATGAAGCTCTGTTATGTTTGTGGAAAGCTGATACCGTTTGATGCAAATCTTTGGGATTTTGCTTTTGTTGCTGTATTTGAGGAATTTGCTGGATTTGTGAGGGTTTCTGTAGACTACGAGTAGTTATTTTGTAGAAGAAGATAGAGTAAGATGTAATAGAGTTTCTTTATGGTAAAACGTGAGATTCAGTTTTGTTTTGGTGAAGCTAATGGGGTTTAATCCGTTTGTTACATTTCTTGTTCTTGGTGATAGGTTCACTGTGAGACTTTAACTGATGGCTTGAACACAATAAAGCCTTGGAAGTTCAAGATCGCTTACGACAAGCTTGTGGTAGCGTGCGGTGCAGAGGCGTCCACCTTTGGAATTCAGGGAGTTATGGAAAACGCGATCTTCCTCCGTGAGGTTCACCATGCTCAGGAGATCCGCAGGAAGCTTCTTCTAAACCTGATGCTCTCTGATACTCCTGGTATTCATCTCCTGAAGAATCAGAATCAGTATCAGAATCAGAATCAGGATTAGCACATAACAGTCTTTGCACAATTTCTTTTAATTAGGCATATCGAAAGAGGAGAAAAAGAGGCTGTTACATTGCGTTGTGGTTGGAGGTGGACCAACCGGGGTAGAGTTCAGCGGTGAACTGAGTGACTTTATCATGAAAGATGTTCGTCAACGATATGCCCATGTGAAGGACGACATTCATGTTACTTTGATAGAGGTTTGTTTTAAGAAGCTGCTCTTTGAATTCCTCTTTATGTTTTATCACTTTACGATTGTTTCTAAACTTTCTGTGCCGAGTGATTTTTAACAGGCAAAGGATATACTTTCATCGTTTGATGATCGTCTTAGACGTTATGCTATCAAGCAGTTGAACAAAGTGAGCTCATTTATAACATATGAAAAGTTTTTGTGCTCACTCTTATGGACCGTTTCTTTAAAAACTACTGGTTTTCATTTGCATTAGTCTGGAGTGCGGTTTGTGCATGGGATTGTGAAAGATGTGAAGCCTCAGAAGCTAATACTTGACGATGGCTCTGAAGTTCCCTACGGACTCTTAGTGTGGTCCACTGGTGTCGGTCCTTCTACTTTCGTTAGGTCTCTTGATCTTCCAAAAGCTCCCGGTGGAAGGTCAGTTCATCAAGATCACTTCCATTAGACCCTTTTTTTTGCTAAAAATGTTCCACTTCGGCTCGACTTTTTTGGATGTTTATCTCTATAGGATTGGAATCGACGAATGGATGCGTGTACCTTCTGTACAAGACGTGTTTGCCATTGGTGACTGCAGCGGATATCTGGAGACCACTGGAAAACCGACCCTTCCTGCTCTCGCTCAGGTAGATAAATTTCATACTTTATTTTCTGCCTCTCATCTCATCTTATACCTCTGCTTTTATGTCACTGATCAATTAAGGTAGCCGAGAGAGAAGGCAAATACTTGTCAAATCTACTAAATAAGATCGGGAAAGCCAATGGAGGACGAGCCAACAGCGCAAAGGAGATAGAACTTGGAGTTCCCTTTGTGTATAAGCACCTTGGAAGCATGGCTACGATCGGTAGATACAAAGCCCTAGTCGACCTCCGCGAGAGCAAGGTAACAAAAATTTTGACTCAAATCTTTCTTTGGAAATTCAGTCATAAACTTGTGTTTGAAGGAGATTACTTGAACAGGACGCAAAAGGGATATCAATGACTGGTTTCGTGAGCTGGTTCATATGGAGGTCTGCGTATCTGACTCGAGTCATCAGCTGGAGAAACCGCTTCTATGTCGCTATCAACTGGTTCACCACTTTCGTTTTTGGTCGTGACATTAGCCGAATCTGATCTGTGTCCCAAGTGTTGTCATCTCCGTCTAATGTCAACGACAGAGTTTTGTACAGAAGTCCCATCAATAACGTAACCTTCGGAGAGATATAGAAGGTTATAAAAGTGCTTGTTTTTTTTTGCGGTTGATATATGTAATGTAATGTGATTACGCGAGTACGATTTTTTATTATTATATGTTTTGGGTCGTTGGGATTTCATTTGAAGTAAAAGAGAATCTTTCAGAAGGAGAATTTAATAGTTGAAAACATCAAGCATATTCTAAAAAGAATAATCAGTTGGTGCTATATTTGGATTTTGTGGACAGAGACCCCTGAAGGAGTTATTAAAGTATTGAATTTTTTAAAAATATTGAAGTTTGGAAGATCTTATATATATTCACATGTTCATGTGAGTTGTCACGCATGTTCGTATACTCTCTCCAAGTGTCTGCATCTCCAAATCATACTTGTAATGCAATTCAATAAATAATTTCGTCGTATTAATTTTGAAAAATCGATACAATTAACCAATTCACGGTGATTTTTGTGGTATAATTCATCGACTGGAAAACTATCCGTACTTAAATTTTGTATCTCTAGAACCCGAAAATCAAATCCTTCTACTTAATGATTTAGATTTCAATCATGGTTAGTCTTTGTGGATGTCTTAAATAAGACGCTCCACGAATTTCGAAGATTAATTTAGATTTCAGCTTGGGATCTATAGTCATTTAGAAGAAAAAAAGTTTTTGTAGTTATGTGGTTTATATTATTTTTTATCTATCTTCGTTGTCATACTTTTATTAATTTTGTTTTGTTTTCTTATTGTTATACAAAGAGAATCATAATGCAAAAGAATAATATTTTAAGAAAAGGTAATGTCATGTACAGTTAGCGAAAGGACAAGAGAGGGAACAATGTGAAGTGAGAAAATAAAATAAGGAAATAATGGACAAGTGACATTGTCGTGGCTATGTCTTTAAACTCATATGATCTCTCTATGTCTTGGCTTTATGTCCGATTCCGATTTCCTCTCTTTGGATTGCTACTAAGTACTAACTCTATAACCAAAAGTAAACGAATCACTTACATAACTAATAATTGTCTTCATAAATATCTTCTCGTTTCCTCATTATTATAAAAACTTCAAATAAATAATCCATTTTGCTGGGAGAATATTTCGGTTAGATCCGATACCAAATGGGGTTTATTTCAATAATTTATGGAATATAACGGTATTTTTCTATTAACACAAACCCACTATATGTAATATATATATGTATGTATTATATATGTGAAAACAAAACTGAGACGTGAGAATGCGTATATCTCAATCACTATTTCAAAATGAATATTTTGCTCTGATAACCTAAAACGGCTATGTGAAAGTCTTTGATTTTTCAGCAAAAATAAAAACTGATTTCGAGACTTCAACTCATGATGTTATTTGAGAACAAAAATTACCTCTTATTGAACTAGTTGGTATTTATATATGTAAATTCATGAAGTGACCAAATGTGTGAAATAAGTATGTCAACAAAAAGCAGAACTATGACTTTACCTTTCAGCTTTATTTACCTTTGCTTATGTTTTTCCCCCAACCAAAACTATGAAACCTTGGTCTACTTTATTGGACACAACTCATGAGTGAGTGAGAATTTTCTAACTCCGGGAAACAAAATCATTGCTAAAGAATGTTATTAGACTTAGGCAATGAATGTTGACACATATTTTTGATGGTTCATACACTCATGCGGATGAACTGTCCCTCACTTCCCATTCAATAAAAAAAAAAATTATTTTCTATCTAGCCATCGAACCGCAACCACGTTAGAAAAAAGTGGAAATTTTTTTTTTCTTTATTCATTATTTTGAAAAATACTACATGGCAGATCAAACACATTACGATGGTTTATTTTATATCTGTGAACAGTATTTTTTTGTTGAAAATTGTATAAAACATTAATTTATTTTATTAAGAAATATAATAATTTTATGAAATATTAGATTACTTATAAATTCTAATTGATGTTTGGAATAATCAAAAATTTGTTTAGGTTATGTTTGGTTTAAAAAATTCCAGTTCGGATGGAATTGGATAAGATCATAAGAAATAAGTTAATAAATTAAAGTTTTTAAAATTAAAAAAATTTATAACTATTTTTATTTTTAGTTATACAATTATTTAGAAAATATATATTAAATGATATATTAAATTTTAATTTTAATTTTGTATATAAAAAATTAAATAATGAATTATATACTACTAAATTTTATATTGTAGATTTGAGTTTTAAAAATTAAAATTTGTATTTTAGAAATTTTTTTGATTTTTTAATTAAATTATTTATCTGTACTGCCAGATCCGCTTTCACCATTCAAACATATATTTTGGACCGCCAGATCCACTTGATCCGCTCTTGTTCCGCCAGATCCGCTTGATCCGCACTTGGACCGCCAAATCTGTTTGAACCACTCTCCTAGATCCGCTTTCTCCATTCGGAATCTTAGGCAATGAATGATAACGTTTATTTGTGATGGTTCACACGCCATGTGGAGGAACTTTCTTTTATTTCTCATTCATCAATTGTGGTTAAATTGTCAAAGACGGTTCA
>OVAY01000910.1:0-16337 GCA_900406395.1 Kernera saxatilis
GTCTTCAGCAAGTTTGGATCTTGAAGTGAGATATTAAAGTTTGGAAACAGAATTATGAACACTGTTGGCAGTGATTTTTCTTTTTTGGCGGTAATTTTTTTTCTAAACCAATAAAATGATAAAAATAGAGGGCAAAAAAAACAACTTCGCAAGCTAAGAAAACTATTAATATCAAACATTAATAAGTAATAACAACAAAATGGGGATGGAATTTAGCACACAAAAAAACAAAATGGGGATGGAACCCACACGCCTAGGCCAACCCAAATTTCTGAAAATTGTACACAATAGGATGGAGATTTAAGCGGTATAGCGTGGGACAACATTTAGTTAAATTCTATAAAATTTATAATATTGAGAGATGTTCGGTCCAGATGAATCGGTCCAATTTAGTACGAATAAAAAGAAAAGAGTCAATTTTAAAACTTAAATTGAGCTTTAATATGCAAATAATTGTGATGAGAACAAAATACCAAATAAACCAAATTACGGCAAAGAAACCGTTATACTTCTTCTATACATAACATAACAATCCAACAACCATTTATTACTTAACTAAGAAATTAAGCAAGTCCACATATTTAATAGTTTAGTTAACTATAGTTATCCAAATAGCTAAATTTCTTCTCTCGGTGTCACATCGCATGATACAAGTCAAGTATAGAAGATCTTATCATGAAGTTAAAAAACTCTTAGAATCATTCCATTAAACCCAATTAGTCAATACCGTTGGATGAGGATTGAAGAGTAAAAATCCAAAGCTAAAGGTCGAACTCAAACTTTAACAGAATTCTGAAAAAAAAAAGTCTACAAATCAAAAGTCCAAGACCAAACCGACTCAAGCCCCACACAAAATTAATACCAACACAAAGGTACACTCATAAACCGATAACCGATAAACAATACTCAAAGCCAGAGTTTTTCTAAATCCAACTCTTTACTTAAAACATGTTTATCTCCTTACTCTATACAGAGTCTTGTCCTAAGAAGAAGTGGCTTCTCTCTGTCTCTTTTTCTCTTCCTCTCTCTCTAAAGCTTTCTTGGGAAGAACATGAGTTTCATACAAAGCAAGAATCTCTTTCTTGTTTTGATGGCCTCGGTTCAATATCAAATGTCCACAATCATACTTGGTCAGTTCATGCCTAAGATTCTGCACTGTGAGCTTCCTGTAATCTTCTTCCTTTTCCTCCTCATTGTCTTGCTGGTTTTGTGTATCCTCATCACCTCTAGAAACCGAAACACCATCCTCATAAGCACCATGATCATCTCCTCTTGCGCTTCGAGATCGTTTGTTTGTCCTCAAGATTCTATCATTTGTTTCTCCAATGTCCATATCGACAACATCGTCATTTCTGGTCCGTTTCCCACGTGAAGAACTTGCAGCTCTGATTTTGTTGTCAAGTGCAGTTTCTTTTAACTTAGCCTGAGCTAACTCTTGCTGGAGATTATCAACGCTTGCCTGTGCGGCTTGCAGCTCAAGAGAAAGAGCTTCAGCTCTTCGATTTGCAGCTATATGAGCCTTACGCTCTTCATCCAACAGCTTCTCCAACGACTTCACGTTATGCGCCCTCTGTTCATTGGTTATCTTTAACAATGACTCGATCTCTTTCTCTCGTTCTTCGACTCTTGCTTCTAAGACTGTAACCTTGGAGACAGCCTCCATCTCAGACACACGAAGTCTGTGCAATTCATCTTCCAAGTCAGTTTTCTGCCTCTCTAAGTTTTCGACTTGTCTCTCAGCTCGCTCGATCTGAGCAAGTCTTTCCATTGCCAACCTCTGACTCTCACTTTTCTCCTTTTGGGAAGTGACGGCATCAGCTCGAGCTTTGTCCGCTAGTTCAGTAGCACGTTTAGCTTCTATTTCAGCTGTCTTGCATCTCTCTTGGACTTCATCGAATCTCTCAAAGTCAGATCGGTACTTTTGCTCCATACGGATTTTCTCCTGCTCCAACTTGTTGGCCTCCTTTTCATACGCTAGAGCCTTTGTGTTGGCACTGTCTAACCTATCAATCATTTCCCTTAACTCTAATTTAAGTGATGCTGTTTCCACATCAAAACTTTTGATTTTCGACTCTGCCGCCTACAAAAGTCACCACACAAGATAAGATACACGTCCCACAAATGTAAAACTGATTCAACCAACTTATCAGAATGCAAGGAGCAATAAGTAGCGGAAAGATATAACATATAAGGATAAATATAACAAGATAAGGTTAAAATAGATATACTATCATTTCGAAAAGCTCACCTTCAACTCTGATCTTAGAACCGTTAGAGACTGCTCCGCCCTCTCAAGTTTTGTAACCTTCTCCTTAATTTCTTCATCCTGAAATTGATAAACACTAGATATTAATTTTATACTGATGAATACAAACTTAAAGTCGTCATTTTAACGAATGGGACAAAGAAAGATACCTTCTCAGCTAAAGTGAAAGTAAATTCCTCCCTAATAGCATCTTCCCTCAATTGTGTTTCCTTGCCAGAACGTTCTTGCACAGAAGCAGCCTTTTGAAGAGCAGATCTTGCCTCTCCCACAGCATAATCATACTTCCTTTTCCATTCCTGAGTCTCTTCTTGAGCGGATTTGGCCTGTTCTCTAGCTGCAGCAAGCCTAGCTTCAGAAGTAGTACTTCGTGTCCTAAGGACTTCCATTTCAGAATTAAGCTGATCTTGAACAGCTTTCTGCTTCAAAACAATCTGGTCATAATTTCTTCTCCATTCTTTAATTTCTTCTTTTTTAGATTCCACGGTTTTAACCAGAGTCGAGCATCGTTCGTTCAGCGAACTGTTCTCACCCTGTAGTTTAGTTATGCGCTCTCTATATATATCTTCCAGCTTCTTCTTGTCGTTGTTGGATTCATCATAACGTTTCTGGTATTGCAACTTGTATTTCTCGCTATCATCCAACTGCTGCTTTAAATGCTTCATTGCATCTTCAACAGAACGGAATTTAACCGCAAGCGAGTTCTTCTCTATAGCGATATTATCTATAAGCCTTTTGGTGAGATCATATATTGGTCCTTCCAAGCTGCATGGTTAAAAAAATATCAAAAAATGCACAAGTAAAATAAACGCACCTCTAAACAAACTAGATGTAAATGAAAATCAGTGGGGAGAGGAAATAGTAAAATACCTTTGTTGCAAGAACACAGAAAGTTTCTGCCATTTCCCTGGGCCATGGCATGATGCTTCATAGTCTGTCAAACGAGCTTCTAGAACCTGAGACACAATGGATCATTAAATACACGAAAAAACAATCAACAACCAGTTAAAACCACGGGAACTTCCATCTCTAGTACATCTAGCAAAATATATATATATCAATAAGCAACGAACCTTAACAACATTATCCATATTTGCATTAGAGGCATGGCAAGCTGCTCTCAGCTGCTTCTCCATGCTTTGGATGGTACTCGTGCATCGCAAATCTGCCTCCATGAATGCATTTTTTTTGTAATCCTGAATCAACAAAAGATTGTCTCTATCAGCATAACGCAGTGAGAAGAGCAAATTCACGTGAAAAGGTGAGAACATGAATTATATAAAACAGTTAAAAATCAAAACAAACGCTTACTGCTGAACAACACTCTTACCTCGAATTTTTTCTTCAAGTCCTTGTGGAGAAGATCCTCGTATCTTTTTCTTGCTGAACCAGCCCCTACAGCATTAGCGTTAAACATAGCCAAGGCTTTTCGAACTGCTTCTTCATGTTCTTCCCTCAGTGCACCCTACATATAGCAGAATTGGAATGAATCATAAATTACAAATAACGAGAGGCTAAAGCCAAAGTACTTACTTCTTCAGGAGCTTTTGATTGGTCGAAGGCCGCCATATAGGCTTCTACACCAGAATCATATGCTCTTCGACACTCAGTTTCTTCGACACTCTACAAGGATATAGTCAAGAGAAATCAGTTTACGAGGTATCTAGAGAATGCATTAGTAAAAACATCTCAACTGAACCCCACGATGGTTTGGAGTAAACTGTAAACAAACGTCTAAACAACAGATATCAATTATGTGTTTGCCCATTAATGATGTAAAGTATCAGATATAATGTATGTCCATATTATGTAAAGTAAACCTGGCCATATCCAGTCAAATCCTTCAGGCCTCAGATTCTTTAACCATTGACAAAAAAAGAATGGCTTTTGACTTTACTAAACCACAGAGGCAAGAGATACCAAACCTGCCAAGATGAGGTTATTGTTGGCACGGCACCATTATTCAATGCATCCAGGTAAGACTGTGTAATACCGACAAGAATAGGACCGGTCATCATAGTACCCCCTAATTGCTTGGGCCTCGTCTTCTCAAAAACAAACTTGGTCAATGCATCCAGGCCAGCGCCGAACTCAGGTCTCAATTTGTCCAACTGCATAGACACACAGGATATTATGCCACCGAGCATTTAACATACATCCAAACCGTTACAGCATGGTGTTAGAGGTGAAGGAGCATGCATAAAACGAAACTAACCGAAATTTGATCAAGTCTCTGGAGGTCCTTCTCATTGTTCAGAGGCCTTACAAGGGTAAAACACTCTCGGTCCGGAAAAAGAGCACGAATCGAATCTCGGATCTGCAAAAACGTTGTTTTCATTAACATTGTCTCACAATTGAGCTAGCAAACAAAATTACACTTGATCGCCACACCCAGCTTTCTCAAGAGTGGATGACTATCAAAGTGAACAATTGAACATACACCAAACGAGAAATCACATGCAACTATTACCTCATTTTTAGCACCAATATCTCCTCCACTACCTTGAACTGGCCTTAACGCAATTTCTAAATAGTCACGCGGAGAAATCTTACGGTTATCTTCCACTAGATCCAAATAAAAGTCCTGCAAGTAAATACAAAAAAAAATTATAAGCCACAATATCTACAAACAAAATTTACATCAAAATAACAGAGAATTACCCTCAAGAGCCAGACAAAGATAGGAGAAAACTGTCCAAGCTCAGAACGTGAGCTTGTTCCTCCAGATGCTTTTACACGGATATGCTTTGTCATTTGAGTGACAAGAGATAGACGATCAAGTGAAGCTTCGTCAATACCTCCCATCTGACACATACAACCAAAAACAACATCTAAGCCAAAACAAGAGTAAAAACAATTTTACAAAGGCAGACATATGCACAACTTCGAACTGGAAATTTAACAAACCTGATTGTATACAAACATGCTCGACAAAAGAACAGCTAATGAGAATATCTGAGTGCTGTAGGTACCCTGTGGCATTGGAAGGCCATTCAAGAACATATTAATAAACCCAAAATCTTGGAAAGAAATCAAATTCGTAAGTAGCAAGTAACAAAGCAATTTAGCTGGTCAATTACAGCTTAACTTACCGTTTGGTCGTAGGCATCAATTCCTTCACTATCTAACAACAAAAGATTATACTCGGTTCCGTCAAGAGCTGTTCTTTTAATCGGAGAACTCCACAACCAAAGCCCCTTGGTACACGGTTTGTGTGTTGATGCTACTTGAAAACCATTACTGCGTCCAAGAAGCTACAAAACGAGACATCAAATAAATTCGAGAAAAGCAAAAAACAGAAACCCTAATTTGCCAAAACCCTAGACCTCGAGACAATGTACACAGAACCAATTTATAAAACAAACACCATGCCCCCACGAAAATCCGGAAAAAACTCTTAGGGAAAATACGAAAAATCTACCTGATTCAAAATAAAGCTCTTTCCTTGACGAGCCCTACCACAAACCGAGACAACACCGATTGGTTCCTTAACGAGTTGCAAAGTAGCAACTGCTTCAGGGTCCATTCGAAACTTCCCCTTTTCATCACAATACACTAGCCGAATTGGTCTTGGTGGTCCCGTCACTGCAGACGACGATGCCGGAGACGTCGAAGGGTATGATGTCGGTGACGGAGAAGCGGAATCAGACGGCGAATCTTTCGCTCCTCGGCTAAAAATCCTCCTCATCTCTGCAAACTTGTTGGAATTCGAATTCCGAAAATTCGTCTGCTTTGATTTCGCTCAAAATCTAAATTTTTCCTGAATTTACGAGTTTTGAAAAAGAGGGGAAAAGGAGCGTAAAGAGACGAAGAGAGAGACCTGAGATCTGTTTGAGAAGAGAGAAGGACAGCGATTAAAGAAACTGTATGGGCCTTACTTTATGGGCTTTATGGGCCCAAATGTATGGTTCTTTTTGTTGTAGCCCAGTTTCTCTAATTAAGGCGAAATAAGCGTAGCTTAGTTTCTCTAATTAAGGCAAAATTAGCCCATCTAATTTTTAATGATATTATTTTTTATGTTCAAAGTTCAAACATACTAAACCAAAACTATCTTGGACAAAACACAAATTTTTTCCTTTTTTTTCATTTTGGATTTTAGACCCATAATTTCTCTTGACCCGAGATCAACTGTTAATAACAAAAGGAGAGATCCTTCTTCTCTAACGAAAACTCAAACTCAACCTCCTAACAATGACATTTTTGCTAATGAAGTGGACTATCGGCGCTTGGTAACAAAACTTTTTCTTAATGAAATTATAGCCAACCCAAAACAATTGAATCGAAACTACATTATTTATTTATTGAACCCTCGAAATAAATGATTTCATATATAACAGAAGTTTGAATATTCCAACCAAAAACTCCATTGAATTGAACTTCTCTTATTATTATTTTTTTTTTGGTCAACTTCTCTTAAAAATATTTGCCTAATACTTTATAGAAAAAAAAATCTTGTCAACTTACGTGAAAATGCATGATCAATACTCAATTAATCATATAAACGTGATGTGACCATGATTTTTTTTTTTGTAAGACAAGTGGAAAGCTAAAGTACAATATTATATTAGTCCAACTCAATAATAATTGTTTTCAAAGTTAAAGAAAATGTCTAAGTAGTTGCTTCCAAGAAATGAAATAAACAGCTCACTTTTTTTTTTTTCCGTTTCCGTTAATGCTTTATCGTGTGAATAATTAAAAACACAAGAAGAGACGCTCCCGAAACATGCTCCGTACGGCTTTTTCAAATCTCATGCAATAATTGATTCATTTCTTACGAAACTTTCATAGATTCAATTTTAATATTTTTTAAACACACCACTGGATTATATAATTCATTGAAAAAAATCCCAACTTGGCAAATTGATTCATAATCAAATAATTTAGTTTTCAATTACATCTAAAAGTCAACGGTTCAGACAAAACTCCTCTCATCCTCTTGACAGTTTGCTCCGCCTCGAAAGACCGGTGGTAAAGAGGCTGAGCCACCGAGTTCGTGTCGAGATAATACAAACAAACAACCATCAAAACCGAGTTAATAAACATCGGTATCGGTCCGAAAAGCCACAACAATAGATTAAGAGCCAAGTAAAGAGCCCTAAGACCCACCGACCAAAAGTTACCACCTCTCAAAACGGCTCTCTTCACCATTTCCGGCGGAATGTCTTCGCCGGGAGTGGTGATGAGATAGTTTGCGTGTAGAAAACATCTCGTGGACTGAACAAAACAACAGAAGGCGACTAGGAAACAGACGAGGAGAGACGTGTATTTGATGACCATTGTGATTGAACTTGTGTCTCCATAGACAAAATGCCCCGTAAAAACCGTCATGTTGACCGGTGAGCTCCCGATCCATGCGCCGATAAGTGAACTCAATGTTAAAGCAATCGATCCCATGAATGTTGAAGCTGATATGCTGCTCGAGAGAACAGTTAGAGCACTACCCAGTTCGTCTTTTCTTGCCTGTAATGAGTTAAACCAACCGTTACATCTAAATCTATATAGCAAAAAGAGTAACCATGCATTCAAAGTTAGACATCGTCATTTCGTAATTTTATCCAGTAATCATTTGAACTAACTATTATATAGATAATTTTGTAAAGATTGTAGTAAAGAGATGTACTTGCCTGCATGATACGTTCGACCCAAATGGATTTATCGATGTTCATGAAACCGATAATGGTGTGGTAAGGAAAATAAAGGATTCTATAGAGAAGAATTAGATGGTAAGATAAAACTATGATTAACCCAAATGGGACAAGAACCAAATCTAAGTACTCTTTCTTCACAAACATCTCCATCTTCTTTCTTCCTCCTCGATCTACTTCTGTACTTAAATGTCTGTCTTAATTATTATATATATATATACACACACACACCTACACACATAAATGTGTTATGTGTATATGGATAGGTTTTTTTTTTTTTTTTTTTTTTTTTAAAAANNNNTTTTTTTTTTTTTTTTTTTTGCGTATAAAATAAAGAGTAAGGAACTGAAATAAGAAGAAAGTTGAGATTTGGAGGAATCTTAGACGCATGGAATATCCACTTTGCTTCATTTCATCTGAGTCGGCTTTATTATTTTAATGATAAATACTATTATATAGTTTTTGACCTTGGCAGCTTCTGTAACTGTTTTGTATATAAATAGTGGGAATTAAAAATACAAATCAATCAATAATTAAAATAAATTGCATGAAATGTGAGATTGTGGAACATTGCCGTATGCTATGGAAGATCTACTGAAGCACGAAAAAGTTGCCCAGTGTAAATGTGGAAAGATTTGAATTTGGGCCAAGACAACGAGGCCATACGACAAGGGCTTTCTGTTATTGGCCCATTTAAAACATTATAAAACGACCATGGGCCTAAATTCTTTTTCACAAAATTCAATGAGTTAATTAGGCAAATGCCAATAATTTTAACGGAAATTAGAAAAATAGTAATGACTTTGGATGATTTTACTCTTTACCTAATTTTACAGGACGTATAACATATACTTTATATAAACGTCTAATGTATCCGATAAATTATTATTTCCGTCATCTAAAGAAGTAACTTATGATTTTGGGATTCTTTTTTATATTTGAGGTGTTAAATAATAGTTCAGCGAAAAAAATCGAAACTGTCTAAATTTGTTTATTTTATAAATTAGATATACACATAAAAATAATGATTCTGAAAAAAATCATGTGTCTTATAGTAGTTAAATAAAAAATAAGTCATATCTATTTGTTTAGATTAACACCGGATATCTAATTATCGATTTATGAAAACTAAAACTAGAATCCACAGCCTACTATTTTTGAAGGTAAAGAGATCCTTTAACCTGAATCGAAACTCAGGAACTCAAATGGATTTAACAAAACGATTTTCTAATGCTAATCCAACTACCACCAAGATTCCTCGGTTGGGTTAAATCATAACAATTTTAGTTAGTATATATGTTTTTCCTAGGATACTTTTTTTATTAACTTTTTCCTAGGATACTTCTGTATGTTACTATCGCTATCTTAAAATAAGGTTGCCTATTTCTTTATAATTAGGTAGCCAACGTAACTAACCAACACCAGAAACCCACTTTTTCCGAATTGATTTAACTTCTGCATATTCACGTGGTTGGATCAAGAATTGCGTTTGAAGCTAAAAATCCTAATTAAATTGGTCCAACGGTTTAAGCTTTCTTTCTTTACTCTAAGCCTTTAAGGTTCGAAAGGTGCTTTTAGCTATAAGCTAGTTTTATGATCCTAATGAAAAAATAAATCTGGCAAAGACCTTGACTAGGCCTGGGTTTTTTAACCGGAACCGAAAATCCGAACCGGAACCGATCCGAAATATCCGGTTCGGTTCGGTTTCAGATAAGGGTGATTTTATCCGATGGATAATATACTTGAGGACCCATGGGTATCGGGTAATACCCGAACCGATACCCGATTGGATACCCGAATTACTCGAAAATATTAAGTGTATTAGTTATTTTTTTGTATTATATATGTATTTTTTGGTATTTCGGATATTTTTCTTATTTTTTTTGGGATTTTCGGGTATATTTTCGGATATTTCGGATATATTTTTGGGTTTTCGGGTATATTTTAGGTTTTTCGGGTGATAAATACCTGAATCGAACCGAAACCGAATCGAACCCGAAATTTTTCGGGTAAAAACCGGTTCTGAGTTTTGAGAACCGAACCGACCCGAAACCGACTAGATCCGAACCGAAACCGAACCGAAACTATTTCGGTACCTATATGGATCTAAAAGCCTTCTATCCGAAAGACCCGAAACCGATCGGATCTTACCCGAAACCGAACCGAATACCCGAAAACCCAGGCCTAACCTTGACCTCTATAATCCTTAAATCTTTTAAAGTATCCGTAAGTTTTTAGAACCCTACGGAAATGTTGTAATAACTCTTTCCTTTCCTCTTAATCAAATCAACTTTTTCATATATAAAATCGAAGTTTCTTTTGATTTCCTAAATAAAATTCCTAATTACATTTTTTACAAAATTTTATAACTTTGTTCCAAAACTAAAAATAAAGCGTCGTACTCAAACGCAGGCACCAAAATATGTTATTGTTTTAAATTGTTGACAGCACCTAGGTCAATAAATATGTTAAATGGTAGCAGCACCTCTTCCCCATTAATTAAGAACCATAGTCTAAGTTTCTAAACTCTGTTTGACGATCGTATGTGTTACGTCGAAAGATTTGCATTATGTGACGCATCATCTTCTTTGTATATATATGAGACAAAAACTCCATACTCTCTTCACACAAACATCCACATTATAGAAAACACCGAGGCTACCAAACAAAGGAAAAAGAAAAAAAAGAGAGAGAGAGAGAGAAATGGCAGTAGAAGAGGTAGGAGATGATTACACAAAAGATGGAACTGTTGATCTTCGAGGCCATCCTGTTCGAAGATCCATTAGAGGTCGATGGAAAGCTTGTTCCTTCGTCGTCGGTATTTATTCTTTCTAACTTTATTTTTTCATATCTATTATAATTTTTGTTGTGGTTTAATCATCAATTTGTTTTAATGGCAATGAACTAAATACCGATTCACCACTAATTAGCGACCAAAAAATTATAGCCAAATTGGTAACTAACTAGCGACAATTTCAATATTGTCAAAATTTTATATTGGAACTATCAATTATCAATTTGAATTGTGACGACAGTCAAAACAATGGCTAAAATTGTAGCCGTTTTATAAGTGGCCACCAACTTTTTGTAACTAAATAATCATATTTCGTTTGCCCTATTACAACTATTTTAACGAAAACATGTTAATCATCATGTTGGCATTCATCGTCTTAATGATTGTGATAAAAACAAAAAAAAAAAAGTTGTGGATCGCTGATAGTTAAGTCAGCACAGATTTTCGATAATTATATCTGTCGCTAAATTGCTAATTTTGTTGCCAATCAATGGCTATTGGCACCGAAATGTGCGAATCGGTGGCCACTTAACTACCCTTTGTCACAAAATTGACTTCTCCTAGTATAAATTAATGTTATGTTATATAATAAGTGTACGAGGCATTTGAGCGGATGGCTTATTACGGGATATCGAGCAACCTAGTGATTTACATGACAACCAAATTGCACCAAGGCACGGTCAAGTCGTCGAATAATGTGACCAATTGGGTTGGGACTATTTATCTCACTCCCATCTTAGGTGCTTACGTCGCAGACGCTCATCTCGGTCGCTATCTCACTTTCGTCATCTCTTCTGCTATCTATTTTTTGGTACGTCTATTTTCTATACTCTTAACCAATGTTCATATAACATAACATTAGTAAGTTATAAGTAGCAAAATAACTTAATAAGCCTCGTCATGGCATAGAGGTTAGAGTGTCTAAATATGGTTAACGTTTTAAGATTGAAATTGTTACGATGTTGGAAATTAATTAAAAAGTTTCAATGATATGTTATGCCTAAAAAGTTAATTAAAATTCATACTATACGTTTAGCCAGAAGCGATTTTACATCTCACCAAGTTTTTAACGGTTTAAAAACTGAGTCTACCACAACAGAATATATAGAGATAAGACACTGACCAATCTAAATATCCGTGTTAGAGTAAATAAATAAAAGAAATTACATATTCAAAAGACTGATCGTGCATGGGATCGAAACGATCAGTATCTTAGTCATTAGCAAGTTTAGGAAGATTAAACGATCCGGTAACCCTTTACAGCACTGAGATAACCGGTTTAGTCATTTATCAATTACAGGGGATGTTGGTGTTAACCTTATCAGTAACTATACCGGGAATTAAACCACCTGAATGTTCAGCGGCTAATGTTGAAGACTGCGAAAAGACTTCGGTTTTACAATTAGCGGTTTTCTTTGGAGCGTTATACACATTAGCGATTGGCACATGCGGTACAAAACCGAACATATCAACAATAGGAGCCGATCAATTCGATGTATTCGATCCAAAGGAGAAGATTCAAAAGATATCATTCTTCAATTGGTGGATGTTTAGTATCTTTTTTTGGTACTCTCTTTGCAAACACTGTTCTTGTTTATGTTCAAGATAATGTGGGTTGGGCCTGGGGTTATGGGCTTCCAACTTTGGGACTTGCTATTTCCATTTCTGTTTTTTTGTTGGGCACTCCTTTTTACCGCCATAAACTCCCTACGGGAAGCCCTTTTATGAAGATGGCTCGAGTCATTGTGGCTTCATTTCGCAAAGCCAATGCGCCGATGGCGGGTGACCTCACGCGCTTCCACGAGCTGCCTTCACTGGAATATGAGCGGAAAGGCACCTTTCCGATTCATCCCACTCAAAGTCTAAGGTAATGTGTATATTTATTTAGTTAAGACTGATCATTTCGGATTTTCGTGCGTGAAACATCAGTTTAGAAATATATTTTTTGTTTTAGAAAATTTTCGGGTTGGTTATGGATTACTAAAATAGGAAAAAATAATTATTTTAATTTAATAAGATTAAAGCTATTTCTTCTAATGTATATTTTAATCAAGTTCTTAAAAGATTTTGGTTTCTTCAATTCCATTTAAAACTTAGAATTCATAGAAAATGTATGAAAATTTATGCTTATTCAATTTGGTACACTACTTAGTTTCATAGATGTACTGATGAATTTTAATTATAAGAGGCTTGATTGAATATTTGGGCTTATTCAATTTGGTACACTACTTAATTTTAAAATTTTAATTATAAGAGAACGTACTACTTAGTTTCATAAACTCGTATTGATATATGAACAATTCAATTTAATTTAAGTTTAAATTCTTAGTATATCCTAATTAAGTATATCATAAATTACATAACATACCAGCAATATAAATTACATAAATGATGCGATCATACCAGCACTAGATCCACGCGCCCAAGCACGTTAATGTAGTAAATTCTATATTTTCTTGTATTGCAATAGTTTCCTTATACTTTTTTTTTTTTTTTGGCATTTTTGTAACAGGTATAGACTCAAAGTCGCTGCTGATCGTGGACTCATCCACCAAAACGGAGTAAAACTACCAGTGACCATCTTTGCTTTGCTTCCTCAGTTCGTGCTAATGGGTATGGCTGATGCTTTCTTAGAAGTTGCAAAGCTCGAGTTTTTCTACGATCAAGCTCCTGAGAGCATGAAAAGTCTCGGTACATCGTATTCGTTAACGAGTTTAGGGATCGGGAATTTCTTGAGCAGTTTCTTGTTGTCGACGGTTTCTAAGATAACGAAGAAACGAGGAAAAGGATGGATTTTAAATAATCTTAACGAGTCTAGGTTGGATTTTTATTACTTGTTCTTTGCGGTTCTTAATTTGGTTAACTTCGTCTTGTTCTCGGTCGTGGTTAAGTTTTATGTTTATAGAGCTGAGGCTACTGATTCGGTAGATGTGAAAGAAGAGCAAGTGAAGGTGATTGATGTAGAGGAAAAATATTAGGTTTTTATTTTATTTTATAGCTTTTCTATTTCCTTTTAATTTTAGTGATTTTCTACGTGGGCCTTTACTTTGATATATTTTCAGTATATTTTGTATTCAAGAAGTAATAATTATAAAATTATTGCAATTTAAATTTCTGTTATTTGAACTTTAGGTTTAGATGACTTTTATATGCAGAATGAATAAGGTTTCAACATTTTATTAAAATATTTCGAAAAGGTTAATGAATATTGGATTTAGGCTAAGTCGTTTAAAACGGAACAAAGTAGTATACCATGTACTAAGATAACACACACAAATTAATTAGTAACTAGTAACAACTGTGAAACAAAAAATCTGTTTCAGCTGTCTTTCCAAGATTTAGAAGATAACTGTTCAAACAATAAAATAAAAATAGAGAACAGGCTACAGGATCTGAAAAAAGATCGTCAATCAGAACTTAAAGAGTTAATAAAGGAAAAATAGAAAACTTTATATAAGATACGCGACTAATTAAACGATTAGTGAATAATCAATAATTAATAATTTTCATCTTTCGTGCTAATATTCGGAATCAGCTTCGGCATCCAGCTTATGAGGACATAACAGTCTAAAAAGGTGTCATGGTTGCTAAAACGGGAAATAAGGATAAGCTAAAACAAAAAAAACAACGTTCAATTTTATTATCTCTTCTGGATGAATTAAAAATATTTTCTTTCTTTTAGACAAAAAAAAAAAAAAAAAAAAAAAATAATTATAAAAATATATAAANTATATATATATATATATATATACAACGGGTGGGCAAAAAAGGCGAGCTACACAAAATGAGGATTTAGTATACATTTTAAGAAAACAGTAAGCATAAAGATTTTAATTAGGACTTTAGGAGTAACACAGGCTTTTTTCGTCTTGTAGCTACTAATAAAGATTATTGGACATTTTATATATGTTTTTTTAGAGAAACTAATCGTGATGGACATAATTAAACAGAGAAGATTATTATATATTTCACTGAAGTCCAAGATTCTACGGAAACCCAGCTGCTCTGAAAGTGTGAAAATATTTCTTTGCCTCATATATTCAACAATGACAGTGCCACAAAGTAGTTAAATAAATCCAAAAAATCGCAATATATTAAATAAAAAAAATTCATTAAATTAGGATGATTCGTAATGAGAAGGGAAATTTGTAAGAAGATGTGCAGAAAAAAAAAAAAAAATTCAAACTCAGTTGTCATTTATATAGTAAGTTGCAATAAAATAACTGATTTAATAAATCGATATTATTGCTTCTTCAAGCAATATGTTTTTGGAATAATTTACACACGTTACGACGAAACATATAGTATATAAATGCCATTAGGCTGCGTTTGATAATTATTTTAATGATAATTCTAATTAAGTTATTATTAAAAACCAAAAACGAATCAAATTTAAAAATGGAGTTCAGCGTATCACTCGTGAAATCTTCACCAACCAGCCAAAAGTCATGGAAACTTATTTATTTGTTTCGTTTAGAACAATACCTAACAGTTTAACAAAAAGAAAAATAATACCTAAAAGTTTCCTGAGTTATTTGTCTTTATAAGAAGAAAAAACCATACCGCTTAGTTTTTTTGTCAATAACTCACATCCACGCATTCTACTACATTTAAACCGAGATGACAACATAATAACCGTATTAATACAAATTATTAAACCATAGTATATCCTAGTCAAATATTTAACTTAATAGTTTTCACATTCCCTAATACTTCATATTCATTTGTGTTTTAATTTTCACAAAATTTTGAATATTTAATTTAAAGTTTACTTTTCTCTATGTGAGACTCCACGAGACATGTGTTTTTATTTATAAACTAGTATCAAATATAATTTCTGGTATAACGTATAGTCGAAACATTCAATCTTAGGATCTTTTTTATTGTATATCAATTTTCAACTGTATATGGATCTTTTCATATGATTGAGCGAGGTGTACGAGAAGACAAATCATGGTGAGCACATAATAAATTTCTTCTAATCAAGACAAAGATAAAAATTGTCCTATTTTCTTTAAAAGTTATTTTCTCAAACATTTCTGCAAATATTTTTGCACAAAAAGGTTAGATAGTATAAATTTCTAAAATCAGTGTCTTATTGGACAATTAATTGAGTTAACGAATAATTTAATAGCTTTTTTTTGTTAAGTTGAATAATGTAATTTCTAGGAAGTAATTATTTTATGTGTTATATATATACGTCGAAAGATTCTCTCTTCATCTCCTTTGTCTATATATAAGACAAAAGTGCCTCTTCACACAAATATCCACATTAAAAAAAAACATAAGCTACCAAACAAAGAAAAAAACTATAGAGAGAGAAAAAGATAAAGAGGAGAGAGAAAGAAATGACAGTCGAAGAGGTAGGAGATGATTACACAAAAGATGGAACTGTTGATCTTCGAGGCAATCCTGTTCGAAGATCCATTAGAGGTCGATGGAAAGCTTGTTCCTTCGTCGTCGGTAAATATTCTTCCAATATTTTTTCCTTTTATATACAATTAAATTTAATCACCATGATTATGCGTTAATCTAAACACTTTTAAAAATGTTAGTGTTCTTAAGATGATGATATACGTACAAATTTAAATCTGTCGTGAGTTATTTATCAAAAAAAAAAAAAAAAAAAAAAACA
>OVAY01000910.1:16357-41280 GCA_900406395.1 Kernera saxatilis
AAAAAAAAAAAAAAAAAAAAAAAACAGAATCTGCCATGAGTCTCGGAAACTTTTCAAAGGTGACGAATGAACGTAAAAATTTGTGACGTATCTTATCCGACCTAATTGAGAAAATAAATTTGAGGTCATAAATATATCTTATTTACATATGGAAAGTCTGCAAAGACTTGATACTAGAGCCTCACTAGGGGGATTAAAAATGACATGAACTCAAAATTAATGGTCAACGGAGAATTAATCATTCATATCCATTGTTTCATGTATTCTAGATTCTAAATTTTCTTTTCACATCAAATAGTAACTCATATAAATTTACCAGGAGAAATAATCTAGTTAATTTATACATTTCTTTTTTTCATATTCACACATTTTTCTGTTCTCTTTTATTGTATAATCTCTTCTCTTTTTTATAACCAGCTTTTAGTCTTAGCTAATAAAAGTTATAATATGATCAGTGTACGAGGTTTTTGAACGAATGGCTTATTACGGGATATCAAGCAATTTAGTGATCTACATGACTACTAAATTGCACCAAGGAACAGTCAAGTCATCGAACAATGTGACTAATTGGGTTGGGACTAGTTGGCTCACTCCAATCTTGGGTGCTTATGTCGCAGACGCTCATCTCGGTCGTTACATTACCTTCGTCATCTCTTGTGCAATATATTTTGCGGTGAGTTTATTTCTTATTTTTATAACTAATAAATACACACAAAAATTAATTTATTTTTTTTTTAACATATCAATATCGTGACAACATATAGAACTAAATTAGGTAATTATGCTAAAAAACGTGATTCTAGGGGTGGGAGCTTAAAAACGTGCTGATTGCATGATATGAACATCTTTTTAACGGAGTAACACTCTCTTTCACATTCTCTGTGTGTCATATTTTATAGAAACTAAAACCAACGACATGAAGGTTCATGTAGAAATATATGTATTCATAAGAAGTTATAAGCAGCAAAATAATTAATAAGTCTCGTCATGGCTTATAGAGTTTCAATTTTTATTTTTGTGCTCATTTTATATCGTTTAGCCAGTAGTGATTTACATCTTAACAAGTTTTAACGGTTGTAGACTTAGATCTTGATTCTTGAATATTCAACTTTAGTTTCAGATAAGTTATTACTTTCTGAAAAACTTTAAAAACGAGTCAACGAGACAGAAAAGAGATAAGACAACGACCGATCTAAATTCCACGGTAGAATAATAATACCAACCCAAACTTTTGTTCGTATACACTAGAGTATGCATCTGTCTTCTTACCTTCTATTTGAAGCGTGGAATACTTTTCTACGAGGGAAAAAATGCGTCTTAGTTTGGAATTATATGTATCTTGAGTCTTGGCAAACAATTGACTTTGAAAAACCCATTATCTCTTTAATTTTTCTTGTCGCGATCGAAAATTTTAGGAAGCACGCGAAAAATTGTGGATATCGAAACAATAAATAAAAGATTAAAAATTCGGAAGACTTATCTACTACATATGGTAAAGTCGGTTTAGGATTAGATTGTTTTCGTTTAACTTCCTACTTGCAAGTTGTACGCATAAATAAATATGAAACACAAACTCAAATAAATATTTTATTGCAATTTGCAATTTGCATTTATATACACTTACAATTATAAACGACGTTTTATAACCAAAAAAATGTAATAATGTCAACATGTAAACGCCCCAATAATTTTAACACGTAAACATAAACACATGTTCGAATCAATTTATTCTGTTCTGAATTTGCTAATGATTACGATATTCTTTTCTTTTATAACCGGTTTAGTCATTTATCAATTTCAGGGGATGTTGGTGTTAACCTTATCAGTATCTATACCGGGAATTAAACCACCCGAATGTTCATCGGTTAATGCTGAAGACTGCAAAAAGGCTTCGGTTTTACAATTAGCGGTTTTCTTTGGAGCGTTATACACATTAGCGATCGGTACAGGCGGTACAAAGCCGAACATATCGACAATAGGAGCCGATCAGTTCGACGAATTCGACCCAAAGGAGAAGATTCACAAACTATCATTCTTCAATTGGTGGATGTTTAGCATCTTTTTTGGTACTCTCTTTGCAAACACTGTTCTTGTCTATGTTCAAGATAATGTAGGATGGGCCTTGGGTTATGGGCTTCCAACAATAGGCCTTGCTATTTCCATTTCTATTTTCTTGATGGGAACTCCGTTTTACCGCCATAAACTCCCCACGGGGAGCCCTTTCACCAAGATGGCTCGAGTCATTGTAGCTTCACTTCGCAAAGCCAAGGCACCAATGGCGCGTGAGGCCACGCACTTCCACGAGCTGCCTTCGCTAGAATATGAGCAGAAAGGCGCCTTTCCGATCCACCCCACTCCAAGTCTACGGTAATGTGTATGTTTATTTAGTTTTTATTTTTTTCCTTTTGGGTCAAACCGTATGTTATTTAGTTAAGACTAGTCATTTTGTTTTTTTTGGATGAGGAAATTCGGTTTAGAAATCTTTTATATTTATAGAATTTTTTTTGGGTTTAGAAAATTTAATATGATTAAAAATAATTATATTGTCTATTTTGTTCAAATTTTAAAAAAATTCGGTTTACTCAGTTCGACTTCTAGAACTTAGATTTCAAAGAAAATGTACATATATATATATATATATATAGTTAATAAGAAGAGTTGGGTTTGGTTTAATTCGTTTTTGATCTCATGATTCGGGCTGATTTCAGTTTAAATTCTTAGTATATCCTAACTCCTAAGTATATCATAAAGTACCTAACATGCAACCAAATATGTTGCAGATTCTTGGACAGAGCTTCCCTCAAAACCGGAACAACCCATAAATGGAGTCTCTGTACTATCACAGAAGTCGAAGAAACAAAACAAATGCTGAGAATGTTACCTGTCTTGTTCATAACTTTTGTCCCAAGCATGATGATCGCTCAAATCAACACTTTGTTTGTCAAACAAGGAACCACTCTAGACCGAAAGGTCGCCGGAAATTTCAGCATCCCACCAGCGAGTCTCAGCGGCTTCGTCACACTCTCAATGCTCATCTCCATAGTCCTATACGATCGAGTCTTTGTCAAGATAACCCGAAAATTCACCGGAAATCCAAGAGGCATCACTCTGCTTCAACGAATGGGAATTGGTATTATCTTCCATATCCTCATCATGATCGTCGCATCTGTCACCGAAAGGTATTGTTAATGTTAAAGAGCTTTCATCTTAAAACAAAAATGAACTATAGAATTTTCGAACCCAAATTGTTTTCTTATAAGATTTAAGGTAAATAGTAATACATTAAACTTATAAATATACTTACATTATTGACAACTTACATTAAGAATATTGAGAAAGACTATAGTATAATACTAAGTAATTTAACAACAAAAATACTAATTCCATGTTTCTTGTATTGCATTAGTTTCCTTACACTACTTCTTTTGTAACAGGTATAGGCTCAAAGTTGCTGCTGAACATGGACTCATCCACCAAACCGGAGTAAAGCTACCTTTAACGATCTTTGCTTTGCTTCCTCAATTCGTGCTAATGGGTATGGCTGATTCGTTTTTAGAAGTTGCAAAGCTCGAATTTTTCTATGATCAAGCTCCTGAGAGCATGAAAAGTCTCGGAACATCGTATTCGACAACGAGTTTAGCGGTCGGGAATTTCATGAGCAGTTTCTTGTTGTCGACGGTTTCTGAGATAACGAAGAAACGAGGAAGAGGATGGATTTTGAACAATCTTAATGAGTCTAGGCTGGATTACTATTACTTGTTCTTTGCGGTTCTAAATTTGGTTAACTTCATCTTGTTCTTGGTCGTGGTTAGGTTTTATGTTTATAGAGCTGAGGTTTCTGATTCAGTGGATGTGAAAGAGGAGGAAATGAAGGTAATGGATGTCAAAGAGAATGAATAAGTCTAAAAATAATGATATGATATAGTTTTTTCTATTTCCTTTTAATGTAAGTAACTTTCGTTTGAACCTTTGTACTTTTGAATTGTTAAGTTTCATAGGTTTAAAATTCAAAATTAATTGACAGTAAGTAGATTAATTTTTATATTTCGTTCAGTATTCCATCTCGCTTCCGATATAGATATACTTCACAATTACATTGTCTTAAGAAAGTGATAATTATCCTAAAAGTTATTGTAATATTAATTGTTAGTCATTTGAATATAAGTTTAGATGATTTACACACACATACACAAATATTATTTCTTATAAGCTAAATTATTGCAGACTCTCTAAATGTAATTGAATCATATATACAATACCAAAATAAACATCCTCCAACTAGAGTCAGCTCATCAACTCTCTTTCTTTTTTGGTAAGAAAAATAGAATTAATATCAAAATTCGTTTTAAATTTTATTTCTCTATAAATTTGTGCCAAATAAACTAGAAAATAGTACTAATTAGGTCTACATCTATTAGTTATAAATATTTGATCAGTTATAATTATAAAGACATAACTTTAAATATTTTTTGTATAATACTTCATATAGTGTACCACTTCATCAACTATTTAAAGAAAAAGATATTTGATTCTTAAGTTACTAATAAACTATAAATAGTTCAAATAATTAATTGATTTCTAGAAATCCGAATCAAGAAAAGAATGTTAGCTTGAAGAAATCAACGAGATCTTTTACTTTATTGTACACAAAATTTTAGCATTTTGATATTTAAGTTTGATGTTATACTGTATAGTGAAATCAAACTCTATTTACAAGTCAACAAAAAAAAATGTTTAAACAAATCGCGCGAAAAATTAATCTCGTTATTTTTAATAAAATATTCATTAAACCTCTGTCAAGAGAAATAAATTAAATAGTTCTAACAGCCCATTTCTTTATTTTTAATTCTATGACAAAACAAAACATAAAAAAACAGTAAGTGGTAACAACTCTGAACAAATCAAAAAGAAAACATTTTCGGCTGTCTTTCAAAGATTTAAAAAGTAAAAATTCAAAATAAACAAATAAAAGAGATACGGACAATAGTCTATGGATCAAACACAATCATAACTTTAGAGCTAGAACAGAAAATAGAAAGATTCATTCAAGGATTTAATGATTAATTAATAACTTTTATCCTCCAACTCATTCCCTCGTTCTCTCTCTCTCTCTCTATATATATATATATACCAAAGTACCAACTCTCTACATAAGACCAAAGTACCAACTCTACAAATAATATACACATAAGATACCCCAAGAACCAACTCTCTATATACACAAGATTCACAGAAGCAAGAGAGAGAGAGAGAGAGAGAGAGAGAGAGAGAGAGAGAGAAAGAGAGAGAGAGAGAGAGAGAGAGAGAGAGAGAGAGAGGGAGAGAGAGAGAGAGGAAATGACAGTAGAAGAGGCAGGAGATGATTACACAAAAGATGGAACAGTTGATCTTCAAGGCAATCCTGTCCGAAGATCCCAAAGAGGTCGTTGGAAAGCTTGCTCCTTCGTCGTTGGTATTTATTTATTTTTCCCTATTTTTAGATATCTTTTTTTGTGTGTATATGATTAGTTATAATGGTTACGTGATTAAGAGTTAATTGATATTTGGAACGTTAAAATGATTAGTGTACGAGGTATTTGAAAGAATGGCTTATTACGGGATAGCGAGCAATCTAGTGATATTCATGACTACCAAATTGCACCAAGGCACGGTTACGTCGTCTAACAATGTGACCAATTGGGTTGGGACCAGTTGGCTCATCTCGGTCGTTACATCACTTTTGTCATCTCTTCCGCTATTTATTTACTGGTACGTATATGTTTTTTTTTTTAAATTAATTAAAGATATTGAATTGTATAATTTATATATAGAAAAAACATTTCAGTTGATTGGCATTTGGCAAAAACTGTTTTCAGAAATAAGATGTTTTTATTCCTAGAGGATTGACCACAATATATAGTTTAGTTGTTTTTTTTTTTTTTTTGGTCGAACTAGTTGTTTATATTAATGTTATTGTGGTGTTCCAGTCTGAATTCAAATCCATCATAATATATAGTATATGTTATTGACCACACAAAAAATGACACAAGAGCATTTTAAATATTTTTTAAAATTTAAACATTTCTCATCTGATGTTCAGGAGACAGAAAAATTAAATATTTCTCATTATAGTTGGTTTCGTCTTTAGTGTATAAATTTCGGTCAACAAATGGTCTTTAGAAAGATCAATATAAGTCTTTTTTTTTACTGTCTTGATCGAAAAGTTTGCGTATTTTATATTGTCATCACGACAGATTGACAGGTTTTAATCATCAACAAACTCATTAAAAAATAGATTACGTATACCGGTTAGCTTCAAATTGATTTGACCGGTTTAATTATGGATCATTCACAGGGAATGAGATTGCTGACATTATCAGTATCTCTGCCAGACCTTAAGCCACCGAAATGTTCGACGATTAATGTTGAAGACTGCGAAAAGGCTTCGGTTTTACAATTAGCTGTTTTCTTTGGAGCTTTATACACATTAGCGATCGGTACAGGCGGCACGAAACCGAACATCTCTACAATAGGAGCCGATCAGTTCGATGAATTCCATCCGAAGGAGAAGATTCATAAACATTCATTCTTCAATTGGTGGATGTTTAGTATCTTCTTTGGTGCCCTCTTTGCCGCAACAGTTCTTGTTTATATTCAAGATAATGTGGGTTGGGCCTTGGGTTATGGGCTTCCAACAATAGGCCTAGCTATCTCCATTTCTATTTTTTTGTTGGGCACTCCCTTTTACCGCCATAAGCGTCCAACTGGCAGCCCATTTACTAAGATGGCTCGAGTCATTGTGGCTTCATTTCGTAAAGCTCACTCGCCTATGTCCCATGAGCTCCCTTCATTGGAATATAAGAGCAAAGGAGCATTCCCAACCCATCCTACTCCAAGTCTAAGGTAATGAATGTATACTTGGTCCGATTTGCTTCGGTTCGGTTTGCTTTGGTATTCTTATTCGCCTTGGATATTTCTTTATTTGGTTTGATGATTTTCGAGTAATCCGCTTCGATTTTTTGGTATAAAACAATACCAATGAGATTTTCCACACTTTTAGGTTTGTTTTTCTATTCGAAAATCTTGGTTCGGTTTACATCCCCACGAGTCTTGATTCGGTTTGATTGATGTGTGGTTTGTAAATAGCTATCATATTTACCTTAGATTCATTTAACTATGTGTTGCAGATTCTTAGACAGAGCTTCACTCAAAACCGGACCAACCCATAAATGGAGTCTCTGCACTATAACAGAAGTTGAAGAAACAAAACAGATGCTAAGAATGTTACCTGTCTTGTTCATAACATTTGTCCCAAGCATGATGCTCGCTCAAGTCACCACTCTATTCATCAAACAAGGAACCACTCTCAACCGTCGTATCACCGACAACTTCAGCATCCCACCCGCAAGTCTCGGAGGCTTCACGATATTCTCGATGCTCGTCTCCATAGTCATATACGACCGTATCTTCGTCAAACTCACAAGAAAGCTAACCGGAAACCCAAGAGGCATCACAATGCTTCAACGAATGGGAACCGGTAGTCCTTCTCATCTTAATCATGATCATCGCGTCAATAACCGAACGGTTTAGGCTCAAGGTCGCTGCTGAACACGGGCTAATCCACCAGACCGCAATACCCCTTCCCTTGACCATTTTCGTGTTGCTTCCGCAGTTTGTGCTAATGGGTTTGGCTGATGCTTTCATAGTAGTAGCAAAGCTCGAGTTTTTCTACGATCAAGCACCAGAGAGTATGAAAAGCCTCGGGACATCATATATGACCACGAGTTTAGCGGTTGGGAATTTCATGAGCAGCTTTGTGCTATCGACGGTATCTCGGATAACAAAAGAACGAGGAAAAGGATGGATCTTAAACAACTTGAATGAGTCGCGGTTGGATTACTATTACATGTTCTTCGCGGTTCTAAGTTTGGTTAACTTCGTCTTGTTCTTGGTCGTGGTTAGGTTTTATGTGTACAGAGCTGAGGTTACCGATTCAACCAATGTAGAATCAAAGGAACCGAATGTGATAGATAACAACAACGAGTAAGGAAAGGCATTCGGTTTTCGATTTGGTTTCAGTTTTAATAAATGTATCGATTAGAGCCGATTTGGCGCAGAATCCACTTTCTAATCATCACATGGCGAAGATTTTGTCATTTACTATTTACAAAATCAACAAAAAAATGGTTAAACAAACATCATTTTAATCCAATGTTTATTAAACCAATGTCAAGAGAAATAAATTAAATATTTATAACAACCCATTTCTTTATTTTGTTATTCTATGACTAAAACATAAAGAAAAACAATAAGTAGTAACAACTGTGAACCAATAAAAAGGAAAACATTTCGGCTGTCTTTCAAAGATTTAAAAAATAAAAATTCCCAATTAAAAAAAAAAAGACAAAATTGAGAATAGTGTAAGGATATGACTGTTATGGTTGTTAAAATAATGTGTATTGACTATTGAGCTTTATTTCAAATGAGAAATTTGGTCTATATAACAGCCTTTTAATTATTGTAAAATTATGATTTGCTAAATTAAATGACGTGTCCTTTAGTTCGCTCTAAGAATGACACTTAATATTTTTTTTCCACTTATTTCCTTCTTTCTTTCTTCAATTGATATATAAAGGATCATAACTTTAGAGCTAAAAAAGAAAATAGAAAACGTTTTATAAGGTATGTGACTCATTAAATTTAAAGATCATCATTATCTATGTGACTCATTCCCTCATTCCTCTCTTTCTATATATACATAAGATCAAACTACCAACTCTCTACAGATAAAGATTCACAGAAATAATAAAACAAAAAGATATAGAGAAAGAGAAAGAGTAAGAGAAAGAGAGAGAGAAAGAGAGAGAGAAAGAAAGAAAGAGAGAGAGAGAGGAAATGACAGTAGACGAGGTAGGAGATGATTACACAAAAGATGGGACAGTTGATCTTCGAGGCAATCCTGTCCGAAGATCCCAAAGAGGTCGCTGGAAAGCTTGCTCCTTCGTCGTTGGTATTTTATTCTTTCAATTACTTTCCCCAGTTTTTAAGAATATCTATGTGTATATGATTAATTACAATGGTTATGTGATATTTGGAATGTTAAATTAATGATTAGTGTACGAGGTGTTTGAACGGATGGCTTATTACGGGATATCGAGCAATCTAGTGATATTCATGACCACCAAATTGCACCAAGGCACGGTTACGTCGTCTAACAATGTGACCAATTGGGTTGGGACCAGTTGGCTCACTCCTATCGTGGGTGCTTATGTTGCTGATGCTCATCTCGGTCGTTACATCACTTTTGTCATCTCTTCCGCTATTTATTTACTGGTGCGTATTTGTTTTTTTTTAAAAAGATATTGAATAGTATAATGTTGTTGAATCCAAAAAAAAAAAATAGACAAAGGGAATTTTAAATATTTTATTAAAATTAAAATTACAACAAAACATTTTTTTTTTTTGTTAAAGACTACAACAAAACGTTTCTCCTATGATGTTTAGGAAAAAAAACAATTACATATAATTCCCCCAGAATTATTCATAATCTACAGTATTGAAACAACGTGCAATCCTTGACTATATATAGTTGGAGTCATGTATGCATTTCGGTCAACGGATGTTCTTTAGAAAGAATAAAATATTCTCTTTTTAATTGTCTTCATCGAAAAGTTTTCACATTTTATATTAAAAAAAAAAAACAAGACAAAATGTGCGGTCGAAACTATAATCCACATTAAACAACAGTTTAATCATTATGAATACACTGGTTATATTCATACTGTCATACCGTCATGACCGGTTTAATTATGTATCATTCACAGGGAATGGCATTGCTTACATTATCAGTATCTCTACCAAACCTTAAGCCACCGAAATGTTCGACTGCTAATGTTGAAGACTGCGAAAAGGCTTCGGTTTTACAGTTAGCGGTTTTCTTTGGAGCGTTATACATATTAGCGATCGGTACAGGCGGCACGAAACCGAACATATCGACAATAGGAGCCGATCAGTTCGACGAATTTGACCCGAAGGAAAAGATTCATAAACATTCATTCTTTAATTGGTGGATGTTTAGTATCTTCTTTGGTACTCTCTTTGCCACAACAGTTCTCGTTTATGTTCAAGATAATGTGGGTTGGGCCTTAGGTTATGGGCTTCCAACAATGGGCCTTGTTCTTTCCATTTTCATATTCTTGTTGGGCACTCCGTTTTACCGCCATAAGCGCCCCACGGGAAGTCCATTTACGAAGATGGCTCGAGTCATTGTGGCTTCATTTCGCAAAGCTCAGGCGCCTATGTCTCGTGATCCCACATGCTTTCATGAGCTCCCTTCATCGGAATATGAGAGCAAAGGAGCATTCCCAATCCATCCTACTCCAAGTCTAAGGTAATGAATGTATACTTGGTCCGATTTGCTTCGGTTCGGTTTGTTTTGGTTATTCATCTGGGTTCGGTTTACATCCCCACAATTCGGTTTGATTTGGTGTGGTTTGGTAAATACAGCTATCATATGATTCATATTTATCACTTTGTTGCAGATTCTTAGACAGAGCTTCACTCAAAACCGGACCAACCCAAAAATGGATTCTCTGCACTACAACAGAAGTTGAAGAAACAAAACAGATGCTAAAAATGTTACCTGTCTTGATCATAACATTTGTCCCAAGCATGATGCTCGCTCAAATCCTCACTCTATTCATCAAACAAGGAACCACTCTCAACCGTCGTATCACCAACAACTTCAGCATCCCACCCGCAAGTCTCGTAGGATTCACGACATTCTCGATGCTCGTCTCCATAGTCATATACGACCTTATCTTCGTCAAACTCGCAAGAAAGCTAACCGGAAACCCAAGAGGCATCACATTGCTTCAACGAATGGGAATCGGTATGATCCTTCACGTCGTAATCATGATCATCGCGTCAATAACCGAACGGTTTAGACTCAAGGTCGCTGCTGAACACGGGCTAACCCACCAGACCGCTACACCGCTCCCCTTGACCATATTCGTGTTGCTTCCGCAGTTTGTGCTAATGGGTTTGGCTGATGCTTTCATAGAAGTAGCAAAGCTCGAGTTTTTCTACGATCAAGCACCCGAGAGTATGAAAAGCCTCGGGACATCGTATATGACAACGAGTTTTGCGGTTGGTAATTTCATGAGCAGTTTTGTGCTATCAACGGTGTCTCGGATGACAAAGGAACGAGGAAAAGGATGGATTTCAAACAACTTGAACGAGTCTCGGTTGGACTACTATTACATGTTCTTCGCTGTTCTAAGTTTAGTTAACTTCGTCATCTTCTTGGTCGTGGTTAGGTTCTATGTGTACAGAGCCGAGGTTACCGATTCAACCAATGTAGAACCGAAGGAACCGAACAACGAGTAAGGAAAGGCATTCGGTTTTTGGATTCTGTTTTTGGTTTTAATAAATGTATCGTTTAAAACCAATTTGGCAAAGGCTTAAAGTCCACTTACGAATCATCACACACTGTTATTTTTCTATCAGACACATTGCGAAAACACTAGAGACTGTTCTTGTAAATTCCTCGGATAGATATTACAACATAAGGCAATCTCTAAAAGGACTTGCATGATTTTCGATAAGGATTAGTCTCGGTAGTTAAACTTCCTTTTGACAGACACACGGTCATCTTCATCGTCCTCGTCCTCTTCTTCTAGTTCTTCTTCTTCTTCTTCTTCTTCTTCTTGCTCAACATCATCTTCCACGGTATTAACCCTCTCGCACTCGTCGATCCATTCGCTATAGCTGCATTCATTTTGAGCAAGCAGAGATCCAGCACAAAAAAGAAGAAGTGAAATACGCGAAAAGATATCATTGTAAGTTGTAGAAGATTGCACTTACATGTCTATAGCTTCAGTCAAAGCTGCAAGAAACAGAACCCAAACGAATGATCAGATGTTTAGAAAAAAAACGATTCTATGTCGACTTAAAAAGGTTTTGAAAAATCGAAAACATGAAATAAACCTGTGATAGTAGTGCTAAAGCTTTCATCACAGATTCTACAAGCTGCTTTACCAAGCAGATTCTTCATATCACTGAAAAAACAGAGGGAATCCACCATATAAGTTCACAATTCAACAAAATTCATTTCTCATATTGTAATTCATTAAGCTAAAATCATACATTACGCATTCGACACTAGACCCGTGATTGCAGAAAGGACAACTAAAGATTGTGTCAAGCTTGTCCATTCGCTTCGTTGGAGCAGGCTTTGCCCTAGACTTCCTCTTTCCCATTGTTTAAGCACCTTGGCACAAACAGTGAATCGAAAAAAAAATCAATACTTTACAAAATGGCTTCATTAATGTTTCACCAATTATTTAGATTGAGAAAAGTACCCAGAAGGATCCAACTTCAAAGTAATCTCAATAACTGCTAATTCGATCTAAAGAATCAACAGTGAATTAACAAAAAATCAATACTTTCACCATACCCAAAAGAGAGATATTAATCAATCGTTTACGAAATTACTCCTTCGCAATGATCAATTATCCAGATGATCAAATATTCGGATTGAGAGAAAAATTACCCAGAAGATTTAAACTTCAAAGAATCTAAAAAAATTGCAACCCGATCTAAAGAATCGAGAATAACTTTTGAATCTCCAAATTCAACGAAAATCTGAACCAAGACTCAAGAAAATACCCTAATTTAGATGAACTCAAAAAGCGCAGGATAAAAAATCACCGGTTTTTTTAGGAAAAACCAACCGAAGTTTAAATTTTGGTAAAGATCGAAGTCGAGATCATGAAGAAAACGATAAATTCAGACATGGACAAACCTGTTATTGCGCAAGATCGATTCCTCGAGGAAGAGCGAAATACAAAAACCCTAGACAGTTCGACGAAGAGGTAAGTTAATTGGGGGAAAAAGGAAAGGAGATTATCGGAATTTGTTAGTTTCCAGATGGAAACTCTACGACGCCGTTTCTACGTTTTAATAGAAGTATAAGACATGGCAAAATAAAATTTCAAACTAAAGCCTTAACTTACAAACTCCATTGTAAAGTAACTAAAAATTGCCATTCAAATTAACTACGAGCAATGTTCGAAATATCGATAGATGGTAATTAGATGTTCGATAGGGATTTAACATCTAAATCGACTAACCAGAACCTCGTCATTCTTGGATCATACTTAAATTCTTATAATCATCAAAAAAAAAAGACAGCATTTCATCATATAACCCCTTTTCTACTCAAATTTCTTATATTTAACAATTGCTCCTATTCAACTCAAGAAAATCTTGTTTTCTTCTCAAATTTTTATGATATTCAGAGATTCATCAAATTTCCTTGATTTGTTTAACATGTATCTATTGTCTTATCCTATAACAAATTTGGCCTAAGATTTGCGTTCTTTTGAAAACCAAACCTATTTCAAATAATTAATAATATTTATATCTAACTAATTAAGTTTTAGAAACGAGAGTTCAACTAAAAATAATTTTATAGATAGAGGTCGAGATGTGATTATGTGAACATGGTTATACCAACTAAAAACCAACCCATATTTAAATGGACTGAGTATTAATTAGGCTATGGATCAACTCGATTCATTTAGTAAATGAATTGGGTTAACCTTTTTTTTTTTCAACGAATTGGGTTAACTATTAATAATTAAATGGTTGACCTATAAAATAATGTTTTTGTTATAATTTATTTAATTATAATAATTAATCATCATCATCATCGTCCTCCATATGATGCTAATTTTTTTTTTTTTTTACAAAGAGAGTTTGACTAGATAGTTTATATTAGAATTATTATATGAGTATAATATTATTGGCAAGAGAGATCTGGGAACTAGCTCCTACATGGTCTCCTCCAGGTACCTCACTTCAATCTCAATCTTTGCATCAAAACATCTCCCAACTGCTAAACTGCTGGACAACAACAATAGGGATTCCCTGTTTGCGTTCATTGGCTGGTGAATCTGGAAAATGAGAAACGCTCTTCTATTGGATAACAAGAAACAGTCTATACCCCATCTACTTAATGCAGCAGTTTTGGATAAAGCATTATGGGAAGAATCGCAAGTTAAGCATGTACATGTTTCCCCTGATCAGACCAATACTCATGAGACATCACCAACATCATTGAGTGAAGTACCTAGCAATGACTAGTCAATACTTTTGTTTGGTGGATGAGTCATGGACCTCTTCAAACTCTCTTGCAGGTATAGGCCGGGTTGTATATACGAAGCAAGGACAAAAACTCCTCTCTCGAAAAAGCACAATTGCTCCTACTACAACACCCTTAGAGGCTGAAGCAATAGCGCTTACAATGGCAGTAAAGGAAATGCGAAAGCTAAGATTTGCTGAGGTTAAGTTCTTGGGGGGACCCCCCAATCGCTGTATGAGACCATAAATCTCCTTGCTAACAGGAAGTGCGCCAAGATTTGGACTCATTCATGCATCGTAAATCATCTGAAGGACATTATTAACCTGTCTCCTAAAAACAGTAGATTCTCGTATAAACATGTTAAGAGAAATGTTGTACATCAGGCTGATAGATTGGCTAAACTAGCTAGAGACCAATCTTTAAACTAGACTGTCTCATGGCATTGTGGCACCTGATGTAATATCTTTTTAATTAGGAAAACTTATGTTGACGACAAAAAAAAGAAGAAGTTTTACTAAGAAACCATGGGCCTGATTGGTAAGGACTTTGACTTTAGGCTTTTGCTTTGGACTTTTGGCTCTAGAGAATTTGGCTTTAGAAACTGTGACTGTTACTTTAAATATTGTAAAGTCTGATTGGTAAGTAAAACTGTAGAAACTGTCATTTTCAATATTTTATTTATCAAAAATATAAATTTTATTAAAATATTGTAAATTCGAAGATTTGTAGGCTTTTGATTTTGGATGTTTCTTGATTGTACAACAAAATCTAACAATAGTAATTCATCATATTTTTCAAAGTCAAACTTGTTCTATAGGAATCATTCAACAAAATAGTATAATATGATTTGTTAAAAAAATTACTTTTGTTAAAATGGATATCAAATAAATTAGAAAAAAAAATAATGATTAAATAATTAAAATTTGTATATGATAAAAAATATTTATACACTTATAAAGAGTTTTTTCATGATTTTGGGGAAGAATAAAAAAAAAATATGTTGAATTATATATTCTCTCTCATGTGAAAGTCTTTTTTCGTAGGTTTTAGAAAAATAAGGAGTTTGAAGAGTAAAAAAAAAAAAAAGGTTTTGAGGACTTTAAAACAAAAAAAAAGTAAAAAATATGTGATTGGCAATAATTTGGCTTTAATGACTGTTAAATGTTCTAAAGCCCTTAAAGTTTGCCAACCAATCGGCACCCATATCCTATGGTTATAAATTTGAAAAAATAATATCTAATAGATTAGATTGTTAGTAACTTGGATGTAAAAAAAAGTTATATTTTTTGTCAAAGGAGTTTCTGCTTATCACAAATAAAAAAAAGAGATAAAGTCATCGGTTACCACGGACTCCAGACATTATTGTAGATATGAGTCAAGACATTAGTGAAACTTTCTTCAACGTTGGTGGTATCAAAAGCAGATGTCTCAATGAATAAAAGTTTCTCTCTCTCCGACAATGATTTTGCCTCTTCTATTGAGACTTCTCGGCGATGAGCAAGATCAGACTTGTTACCAACGAGCATGATTACGACGTTGTTGGTATCAATGTGGTCACGAAGCTGAAAGAGCCACCATTCCACGTTCTCAAACGTTTTGTGACTCGTAATATCATACACTATTAGAACTCCCATAGCTTCTCTAATTATAGAGAACGCTCTAGATCTATACATAAATAAGAAAAAACATAACATGTAAAAGAAATTAGAAGTATAATGAGGTTTTAATATGTTTATTATTTTGTTTGGTCTGAATTCGATTGGTGTATAATGATATATATAAATCGTATTTATAAACCGTTGATTTGTTTTTTTCTTCAGTTTTTTTTATTAGAACTTTTGATTCAATTTGAATCGGTTAACTAATAATGAACACTAAACTAACAAGAAAAGGGTTTTATGGATCATACTCTTCTTTACCACCAATGTCCCACACCTGAGCATTGATTATTTTCTCATCGACGCAAACGATTCGGGTTGAGTATTCAGCACCAGTTGTTGAATTGGACGCAATATCAAATTCATTCTCTCTAAACTGAGACGTAAGGTTTGATTTTCCAACACCGGAATCTCCTACTAACACTAATTTGAATCGATAATAGTAGTTGTTGTCGGGTATGTTCACTACCATGCTTCACAAACCTATAATCTAAAACAATGAGAAAAATATAATTTTTTCCTTGTAAAAATTTAGAGGTGGATTTAAAATGAAATATATAGTTATTTTTTATTCCTTGGAGAATTATAGTAAAAAAAAATGTGTGTTAGTATAAATAATATCTATTTACTTTTAGGGACACCTTTAAAATTGATAATTAACAAAGGAACAAGAAAACATAAAGCTTTTTTCTTCTCAAATTTATTCTTTGGCAATTCATCCAATCTAACGAGTGTACAAGAGAATATGTTGTTCTTCTCAAATTTCTTGTTGTCAGTCAAACAATATCAATGTGGATTGTGGATAGGATATGAACAATTCAAGAAATAAATTATTATATTTATTAAAAGAAATTATTATGTTTTAAACAGATAATAGCATCTCCATTTAACGGTAAAAAGAACTAATGACCGTTCGATCTATAGATTTCACACGGTATTTTAATACACCGTGATACAGAGGAACAACTCATAATCACACTGTAACACAGAATCCCCAAAGTCACAGGTGGCTTAGGGTTTTCGTCTCCTAGTCGTGACCGTAAGAGAGGACGAGATCCTATCCTCCACCAATTTGTTCTTATTCGCTTTTGAATCGATTCGTATTCTTGCGTCAGGAATCATATTCTTTGGTCTCTCTCTTTTGTTTCTGTTTCCCGTTTTTGATCTGTTCTCTTTCGGAATTTGGGTTTTTCTTTTGAAACGATGGGAAGAGGCAAGTTCAAGGGGAAACCTACCGGCCAACGCCGATTCTCTAGTGCAGCTGATATACGTAAGGATTTCTAAACATTTTGCAATCGTTTTTTGTTGGTTCTATAGATGTAGATAAAAAACATTTGGGTGCTAATCAGTTTAGGTTTCTGATTTTTTTAGTTCGATTTGAATCAATCTCCACGCAGTAACGATTTGTTAGATTGATTTGGCGTTTCCTTGAATTTTTGGAATTTTTGTATTTGCTCTAATTGGTTTTGCCGGCCTAGCTTTCTTGGAATTGCGAGCTTGTGTAAGGATTGAGGAAATTTAGATTTCTATGATGGTTATTCTGCTGTTTTGAGTCCATTTTTCTTGTTGTTCTGTAGATTTATACGAGTTAGATGATCATTGGGTACTCATAAATATAGGTTTGATTTGCTGTTTCGTGGTTTTAATCTGAGTGTTTTGAGCTCGAATCAGTTTTCGTGTTTGCTACATAGATTTGGTTGTTATAAACTTTGATAAAATTTTGGTTATTTCCTCGTTTGCTTGATTTTGTGCAATTTTCATATGGGCTCTTAAGAAATGCAATATCTATATCGGGCTAGTTCTTGTCATTTGCCCTGCCTTTGTATGACCGGTCTTGGCTTGTTTGCTTGATTTAGTTTGAAGCTGCAATATCTATAAGATTTAGCTGTTAAATTGGATGAGTTGATTGACTGGTTCTAGCTTGTTGATTGTTTGAGCGAGTGATGTGTAGTATCTCTGGCTTGGATAATCTTGTGGTCTATGATCATAGGATTGTCTTCAGATGTGTTCAAATTACTGTAATCTGGTCTAGTTTTTGGTAAAATTTTGGGTTTTACAGGGCTGTAAATTTCAAGATTGATGTGGATGGATATTAGATTTTAACCTTGGTGTTCTTTTTGGGTTTTGTAGTTGCTGGCACTTCTGCTGCACGTCCTCGATCATTCAAGCAGGTACTTTGGTAGTTTCTCTTACATGTTTGATACTTTTGTTGATTGACGTGTGTGGTGAATCATTTGGCCTTTTGATGACATTATCAGAAAGAAGCTGAATACGAAGAAGATGTCGAGGAGGAGTCTGAAGAGGAATCTGAAGAAGAATCTGAAGATGAATCTGATGTGAGTGAAAACCCGTAATGTTGTATGGCCTCATCTGCTATCATGGTTAGACAATTCATATTTACTTGGTATATAATATCAGGTGAAGAAGAAAGGACATGAAGCTCTAATCGAAGTCGATAACCCTAACAGAGCGAAACCAAAGACCTTAAAAGCAAGAGACCTTGATGTAAGCTCTCTGTGTAGTCAGTTTCTGTAAATCTGCATATATGTATATATGTTTGTCTTAATAACTTTGAGTTTTTTTTTCTGTTCCTCCCATTTGTTAATTAGGCTAGTAAGACCACTGAACTCTCAAGGCGTGAAAGGTTTGTTGCTACTACTGAACACTCTAAGCTCTCAATAATTCAACATTTCGATTAAGGAGCTCTCACAGTTCCATCTATTATTGTCTTTCTCTGAATTTTGCAGAGAGGAGCTAGAGAAGCAGCGAGCTCATGAGCGATACATGAGGTTGCAGGAGCAAGGCAAAACAGAACAAGCAAGAAAGGATTTGGGTAAACAACGATGAATCTCTTGTTCTCACTTGTCTCTTTCTATGTTTCCAAATTGGCTTATCGATTATCTTATCCATGTGTGTGTGTGTACAGATCGTTTGGCTCTGATTCGCCAACAGAGAGAAGAAGCTGCCAAGAAGCGAGAAGAGGAAAAAGCCGGTAAAAGCCTCTAAAACACCTTTTGCGAGGCCTTGGTTTCAAAAACTGAATCTTGTCCTCATGTTTCTGATCTTTTAATGTCTCTGTTTTATTGTAGCGAGAGACGCGAAGAAAGTTGACGCTCGCAAATGAGAAGTGATCACGCACTAAAGACCTACCTACTATAGTAGTAAAAAAGAAAGACTCATCATCGGGTTTTATGCGATTTAAGTGTTGCTTTTACTTTTCTCTTTCGATTGATAAAAAAGATAAAACCTTTGCTATTACTCAGGATTGTGGGGGATCTCTCGATCTTAATACATTTGAAGTTTTATCTCTTGTCTTGCCTTATTATCAAAGTCTTTGCTTTGAAAGGAATCCCAATCTTACGCTAAAACCTTGGTTAGGTTTCAGGATACAACCTAATTCGGGCTTAAACCCGACTAAACCAAAAACCTGAATGCCCATGCCTACCTTTGTTCGCCGAATACTAAGCAATTTCTCGTTGTATTATATCAAGAACCATATATAAACACCAAGAAACCATTTACATAGATGGGAAACTCCTTTAGTCGCATTGAGCTATCAACCACATCTGTCAACTTTGATGCAAGAATTAAGTATAAATTCACCGTATTGGCCTTTTCTTCTCGCAGCTTCTTTGATGGACTCGATAAAAGTTAAGTTGACATCGATGTTATCAAGAGCCGATGTCTCTGAGAATAGGAGGACATCCTCTTTAACTGCGAAAGACATGATTTCCTCCTTGGAAACAGCTCGGAGGTGACCAAGGTTAGACTTGTTGCCTACGAGGATGACCACGATATTGGGATCGGCCTGGTCTCGGAGTTCTTTGAGCCATCCTTCCACGTTCTTGAACGATGTGTGATTCGTAAGGTCATACACAATTAGAGCCACCACGGCTTCGCTGTAGTAAATGTTTGGGAGCGGTCTGTATGTATGCATAAAAGAAGAAAAAAAAAACAGCTTTGTAGTAAGAAAAAAAATCAAAGCATGTAAAAATCAAAGTAGAAGTGCTCAATCCGTTATTGGATTTTGTTATTTTTTGTTAGGTAAAAATAAGTTTATTAGTGTTTTTTTATTATTATTAAGAATGTCTTTAATTTGTTTTTATAAAAGAGTTAAAAGAATTTCGGTTTAAATTGTTTTTAGCTTCGCTAGAGATCCTACATGAAGTTAAATAAGTTCTAAAATATAATATTTAAACCATATTAGATACCAATAAAAAAAAAAGAGTTTTGCAGGTCAGACCGCTCTCGATCATATAGTTATTAAATAGTAATGCATGCGCATGTAATTAGTTTATTTACATTATATATATATATAATAAAAATAGAAAATGTAAGTAAACACCTTTAAAAATATATATAGATATTGTTATAAAAAAATATATATATATATATCTTCTAATTATAATAAATCACAAGTCAATTCTAAAAAACTTCCACTCTCTCTTTTTTCCACGTGTCTTAAGTCTCAATTTTTCACCTTCTATATTTTTCTTTACTAAACCATCTATTATTAATTTTTAAAAGAAATTAATCTGGTAAATAAATTAATTTTTACCTTTTTTTCAACAATTTATTTCTCCTCAACTATTCACGTTCTCCACCACTCCATAATTTTCGCAATCTCAACCTCCTTTTCCACTAATATTTGTACGATTTATTTTTAAAAATAAGCAATATTTGATTATCTTAAAAACCACAAGTTCTCACCAAATTCCATTTTATCCCTCGGCCAACCAAGAATATAATGGCAGAGTTCTGTATCATTTTTTTGTTTTGTTTAGTTAAAGACGGTTTCATATCCTTAATGTTTTAAAAAAAAAAAATTATTTCTTTTCATTACGTTGGCTCCGCCATGTTCTTGGTTTCATTTTATTTATCAAACTATGCTCATTGATAATACGTATGCATTCTCCCCGTGCTATAGCACGGTCTAGCACTAGTATATAGATATTCCTCCTATTGGAACACATCTTTAACAGGCTTTTGGGCTACGAGACAGTTGTAAAAAAAAAGACTAAAAACAAATTAATGGAATGAATCAGTATCTACTCTATATTTAAAGGGAAGATTTTTCTTTGATCTTCATCTAATCATAATTACATACAATGTCATTAAAAAATCTATTAAATTTGTATTTTTTATAAAATCAATTAAATATATTTTTGGAAGGCTATGTTTTACTGATTTCCTAATTTTTATGAAATGTATTAAATATTTTTTTTTTTATTGATTCACTATAGCCAAATAAAAGTGTTTTTATCTTTCGCTCTTTTCAGTTCTTCTTTTCAACGATTGATTTTGGCTTCAAGCTCGACAATCTCAGCCTTTGGATTTTCAGAATCCATTTCTTTCTCTCTCTTTTTTTGTTTGATATCTAAATTTTTCTCTTTCTTTGCTCTTGTTCTTCATTCTTGCTAATGCTTCTCCTCTATTTATAGATGGATATAGAGCAAGTAGGTAAAACACATTACGTTGTGTGTTTTCCATGTTTATGTTGTTCTTTCACAAAAGTCTTTTTGATGTATTACCTTTTTTATGCGTTTTTTTGATTAAAACCACAACTTTTTTTATATTAGGAAACTCTTGCACAAAGTGTATAACTTCAAAATTTGGATGTAGTTCTTTTTAAAAAAAATTACAAGATTAACCACCGACTCAGATTATCAAAACAACTTTATTAAAAAATGCACTATGATACACATATACATATATGTCTTTTATTAGACTTTCTATAAATACATAAATATTCATGTTTTACGCATCTGAAGGCATGGCATACTTACTAATCCCTAACCTTTTGATGGAAATTTCAAAATTTGTTTTTATGATTACGTTACATGAAAAGGAAGAACAGAAAACACACAACTATCATGTGATGTGGTTTCAAAATTTCAGTGTTGTCAAAATTATGTTTGTTAATAAAAGTTACGGATGCATAATATTGCATATGATTGTATGTATACTTGTATATATGTGCTATGTAAGGCAGAATTTTGGATTAACATAAGGGATCTTTATTTATCCTCGTCATTAATCTTCAGGAGTTGGTTTCACATTTTACCAAAAAGGATCATATTTTGTTTTGATAAAGAAGACAAAAATCAAATTCAAATGTCGTTTTTACCTTTATAATTTTTTTTAATAAAAGAACTACCAATAACATAATTTTTACATTTTCAATCTCTTTTTTAACAATACCACAAATTTCTCGATTGAGAAATTCGGCCGGCACACAGTTTTTAATTTTTTAATCTTAAAGTTTTCAGCTAGCAACTTCAATTTCATTAGACCAAATTTCTAAAACTAATATTGAGAACGGAATTGTGAATCGTGAAATGTATATATAATATATCACACGTATCTTTAAAATTTATTGTTTATACATAATAAATATGCATGTCATGCACTTGTAGACACCTCATGTTAATCGACAATTTGAAATGGCATAATCTTTTGATGATTACCTCTTTTTTATGCTCAAGTTATGAAAATATGAAAATACGTCAAGGCAATATGTGTGTCCTTCTGCATTTCTCCTCAGTGTAATAAATTATGATTAAGTTATGAAAATATGTAGTATTTTGAATTTCTTGTAAATATATTTATTCTTTTTGTTGAACATTTTTTTGATATATTCATAAATCCACTTAATTACTTTAATTTTACTTAGATATTTATACTTTCATAGTCAGTTGAGTTTAGTTCACTTGAAGTAGAAACAATATATACACGAATTGCAAATATACAGATTCAGATTAGATCTGTACATATTTTAAACAAGTTTTACAAACCAATAATCAACAAATCTATATCAATGGACAACTTTTGATTCATATTGTAGCCAAATAATAGTGTTTTTTTTATGTTATTTTTATAACATGAGATTTTTTTTGTTTTTTTTTTAACATAGAGATAGTTTGTTCTTAAGATCAAATTAGTGTATACTTATTAAAACAAAAATTTAGATATTTATTGGGAAAATTATTAAAGCCATCTTTTTTATTGTTTAACAGCAGAAAATTATAATTAATTAACTTCTAATAAATCAAAGAAATTCATTATTTTCAGGGTTTAAGAGTATCAAAACGATATTAGTAATGATCAAAACAAGACTTATTTAATTATGAGAATCCGACTGACAAACTATTGACAACATCAACATGACTTTCCTTCCATTATTACAAATAACCCAAATTATTCCATAAGATTTTGGAAGGAAGAAACAAACGACAAATATTGATCACATCTAGTATTGTTGATCTATACTACTAAACTTTTTTATTTATTAAAACTATATTTTTTCTTTCTTTCTCATTATTACTATTATCTGATAGCAGCAACTAATCAGACAAGAAAGCCTCCCTCTCGACAATCCAACTCTTACTTTTTAGCGGTTTCCTTCGTAAGCTACATTTTACGAAAAAAAAAATTACATGTTTTGTGGGGTAAATAAAGAGGAAATAAAAATATATAAAAAGGTTTTCTCTCTGGAACCCAAGTTATGGTGTCGCCGGAAAATTCCCCTCCGAGTGAAATCGCGACTCTTGGTGTCATTGCTTCTGCCTCTCTTGCCGATACTGCTTTTCACTTATCCTGTGAAGGTTCATCACCTGTAATCAATGAAATCCATGAAAAACAGTCCACTCTCACTACTGCAATCACCGACCAATCTCACGGACATGTGATTGCTCCCCCTCCAACTACGACGGTGGATCCGGGAGATGACAGAGCTCCATTCGTTCATTCTATGGGAGCTTGGTTGAAACCCCTCCATTTCACGCCTCCTTCCTCTCCTCCAGAACCGGCGACACCACGAAATTTTGTCTCGGAGGCTGTGAAAAATCAAATAGCTTCCTTCTGGCCTACTATTGACGAAGCTATCTCCAATAAACCAAAGCAGAGGAATGGTCAGTTGCAACAGCAGGGGAAGATTATGCTGAATGTCCCTGTGGAGAAGCTTCCACCTCCAGCTCTTAAGGATGACGGAAGCCTTCGGTTTCCATGGGCAGCTCGTATGAATCAAGCCACGAGAAATCTATTTCGAGCTACTGAGCCGACATACCGACTGGATGGCACGCCTCAGGTGACAATTCCCTCTAAGGTTCTTAGATTAGGTCCTGAAAACAAGGAAGATTATGTTGTTGGCCAATTCCATAGGTGTTCAAGTCCGCCCGGTGGTCTTATTCATGCAGTTTTGAATAGGTTATGGGGTCGTGAATGTAAGATAACTACTAGGAAGTTAGGTGATTCTTCGTTTTTGATCCATATTCCCCATGAAAACACTCGTCAGTGGGTTATTCAACGGGGAGTATGGCATATTGATGATTGTCTCCTCTTCGTAGCCCCTTGGAGTCCTATAGATTCTTTCAAAATCCCTGAGATTTCATCTTTGCCGGTGTGGGTTAACCTTAGGAATATCCCAGATTCTTGCTTCTCTAGATTAGGTATTAGTCATATTGCATCAGGTTTGGGTGGACCGATGCTTACGCACAAGCCTCGCTTAGATCCAACTAATATGGGGGAAGCTAAAATATTAGTTGAGGTTGAATTAGAGAAGCCTTTTCCGAAGCTCATTGCTCTTGATGACAAACAAGGTAATATATATCTGGTAGATGTTGAGTATTCATGGATCCCAACTACATGTGAAAGATGTGGAGCCCTTGGGCATAAAGAGAAGAGGTGCCTCCTTCCTCCTAAACCAAAAGATATTGTTCCAACAACAAAGCAAACTCAAGCTTTGAATGAAGAGGTCCCAGTGGTTGACATAGTACAATTGCTACAACACTCTTCCAACACTTTTATGGAGGCTAGTTCTATCTCAGAAATGGCAATCCAACAAAAAGCAACAAGTGCTGATGCAACTTTAGAGCCTAATCAACTTGTCTTTGCACCTACACAAACTGAAAATGGAAAGAAGACTGAGTCAAAGCAGACTAAAACTCCAATCAAAGCTCACATTAACACACTTTCACATGGCCATCAAGCCCATGAGATCACTCCTAATACTTCAGCAACTAGTCTGTGCAAAGTTGCAACCGCTACTACTTTTATACATTCGCAGGAGGTAAACTCTATCCCTTGCTCAGATTTTCAAATCTCTTTGCCCACATTAGCAGTTGGAAACGCTGCTCCCTCTC
>OVAY01000911.1:571-41253 GCA_900406395.1 Kernera saxatilis
GGGCATGTCATATACATTTGATCTGACAACCCAAATATTTACAGGATTTTAATATCTCTGTAAAAACTATGCATTTGCATACAACAACAAAAAATGTATCTAAGTTCAACTCTTTGAAGTTGTATAATATAACCTATAAATCTGGTACTTGTCTTTCTTATATCATTAGTTTTTTTCGAGATATTCAACTTTAGAGCATCTTCATCTATAGTCTCTTAACGAATAGCTAAAAAATAATAAGCTAAAAATATTAATAAAATATTATAGATTTTTCAAATAGTGTGAGAAATCCACTCAAAAATATTTCAAAATTTCTAAATTAAAAAATTCTTGTATGAGTTTCTTCACTTTTTGAGATATCCATTAATATTTTATTTTTATTTTATTATTATTTGAGATATTCATAGAGATATCATTGATGTATATACTCTTAGTAGTATAATCGTTTAACTACTCCCTAGTTTTTGTTTTTTTTTAAATTGTTCAAATTTTTCAGAGTTTTCAAATGCATCCTTTTTAACTATGATCACACACTACTACACTAGTCTGACTTTTCAAGAAAATATTGAATCTCAAAAAACCATATCCGGCTGGATTTGAAACTATCTTAACTTTTTTGTTTTTATCGAAATTTCCGTCTTTCAAGTCAACATTTTCTTTTTATAAATTACAGTAGTGTTCCGGAGGTCAGTCGATCTTTTTTTTTTTTTTTGATAATCCAGATATCCCGACTAGCAAGATCCACGGAACCACTTTTCTGGTCCCTGGTCCGAGTTGATTTTGGAGCGCTGCAGCCCACATTTGAATACCGCAATGGCCAATCCGGGAATCGAACTGCGAACACCATATTGGAAACCAATTACCTGGTCCCCTCAAGTACCACTAGCCCAATCCGAATTGGTTGTTCAGTCGATCTTTTCTTTGTCTTTTGTTATTTTAAGAGTCAAAAAATTTCAAGTAACAGAATCCAATCCTTGAAAACTATTACTGGCTAAAATAATTCCCATTACAGAAAAAGAAGAAAAAAAAAATCATTTCGAGAAAAAGAAGGCCAATCAGAACCAAATTGTTATCCATTTTGTTCCTTTGGGACTGCAATCAATGGAGACAACTTAAAAGCAAAAGATAAAAAAGAAAAACAATACTAATATCTTGTGTTCATTTCTTTTCTTTTGACTGTAAACGGCTAAACACTTTTCATTTAATTTCCTTTTTTTTTAGTCTCTATCAAAAGAAACAAAAATAAATAAAAGTAATTATAAACGCATTTGGAGTGGGGATGCATCTAAAGTTTGTTGATATAAATACAAGCGAAAAAGAAGATGAAGTGAGAGTTGAAGAAAGAAATATTCCTTTTTAAAAAGAGAAAACAGAGAAAAATGGTGATAAAAAGGATAGAGCTGTGTATAGAGCTGATGAAGATAGGAATGGAGTTCGTCGTAGTGGTGGCTGAAACAGTCCAGATTGCGTGGCGGCAACACCTCAACCACCGTACTCCTCTGCCTCCTCCGCCTCTCCTCCGCCATGGCATCTCTCCTTCTTACCCTTCCCCATTCCTCTTTGGATTTCTCCCTTGAAAATCTTTTTTCTTCTTCTTCTTTTTATGAAATTATTTTGCTTCTTTCTCTCTCTTTTTTTTTTGTATATTTTTGGATGTAATGTTTTGTTGATTCTTGTAACTCTGTAAATTACTTTATTTTTTCAATCAGATTTGCATTTTTGTCGAGTTTTTTTTCTTTCTGATCCCCATTTCTTCGGATTATCTCTAGCAAACAAATTGCAGAATAAATATAACAATCAAGTGCGTAAATTGGTTGAAGAAGAGTTTTAACAATAACAACAACAAAAAATTGGTGGAAGAAGAAAACGTGCAGCTGAAACAATTCTCCGCCTAATGACCAAATGTCCAGGTTCAACCAAATTGTTAATTATTCCATGTTTCTTCATAATGATATTTATGTACTTCACGGCAAGTTATTCAATTAATTATTATATCATAATCTTGATTAGTCTTCGGAGATGCCTTGGGAATTGGGATTCTGGGTTTGGACCAGGACTCTTTTTTTTTTTTTTGAGAAAAAATGTAACCAAGGATTAACACAGTTAAATTATGAAGGGCCGGGATATTTCTCTTAGATGGTTAACACAAAAAGATATCTCCTTCGAAGCTCCGAAATATTAAAAAGATATTTCTTATATTTTTGACGTATACTTCTTCCATTATCATTTAAAAAAAAATTTGTCGACCTTCTATTATCATGATATATATCCCTTTCACCGTGAGAAAATATGAATGCTTTTATTGCAAACAAAGTACAAGTTCATAGAATGTGATAAAAATGAATTCTAGGCTCATTAGATATTTTCTTACCATGATACACCATACATTGTAAATATATATACCAGATAGAACATGTGATTACCAGCCAATTATATTTTGTTTCTGTCATTTATTTTAAGTCATTAAATATATATTGAGTAACAACTCGTTGAGTTATAGTTTAAAACTAAAAACTGATATAAAATATATTTATTTTAGTTATTGATCAATATATTGAAAATATTTAAAACTTTAGTAACGGATTAATTGTTTTAACTTTTTACGATATGGTTACAAAGAAAAGGACTTTCAAAAGGCCTTTAATGATACAAAGACGTTAATAGAAATGTGTTTAAGGTTGAAAGATTTTGTTGAACCATGCGATGAGGTGTATCACCAAGAAAGAAAAAATTGGTCACGGATGATGACGGTTGGTTGTGGGTTCATTCATCTTTACACCGCCAAATTTCGAACTCGTGATCTTAAAGTTAAGTTTCTTTTTGACATTTTCTATTACATCAGTAGAGACAGTACTATAAAAACATCATCATGATTATGTACCACGGATATCAAATTTGATATCCAATTCAATAAACTGTCGAATTGTATTTGAAACAATCATCCAAATATTAGATGGAATAGTAGTACTAACTAGTATTAGTTTTGATATAAGAAAGAATAAAAAAGCATTAACTATTAAGATTCGGTATTTGTAATGTTCTAGTTAGAGTTAACAGTTTTGTCTTTGAGACGTTAAATCCGAAAAGGTAGGTGATGTGAAATTTTATAACTCGAAAGCGAAGGGTAAACTGGTCTGATGGGAATAGACTCAATTATTTAAAGTTGGGAGAGGAGATGCAGCTTAATGCAATTGTGATATCTTTCTAATTCTCTTTTTACTACGCAACATTTTTTTTTTAGCTTATAGCATATTTTTTTTAGCTCATATTGTTTTAGTTCATTAATTATTGTTTTAGCTTATATTTTATACATGTAAATTTGCATATTTTAAGATGCAAGCAATTGCAAGTCACGCAGCACAAACATCTCACATTAATGATTTTTTTTTAATCACATTAATGAATTGGTTGGCTGACAATAATACAAACAGTGCTATCGTTATCAATTATAAATTCTTGTTCATATTTCCTGAGAATAATTGTTGAAATTAAGACATGAAGCCACATTAAGTTGTACTAGTATTTTGCGAATAAATACCTCGGCTAAGTAGGTCAAACTATGTAATGCCAGAGAACTCTTTTTTTTTAAACAGAGCAGTTAATCTTTGAGAACAAATATATAATATTATGTAATAATTTAGTCATATAATTAATTAAGGATAAATTAGTGGCAAAAAAAATAATTAAGGATAAATAATGATGTTGACGCGAAGCCATCCATATCTACAATTCCAGAAGAAGCAGGGTGCTTGCGGCAATAAATGAATGGTACTGAACATGGATGAGATATCGGGCAGATACAAGTTTTACATAAAGACAAAAAGCGTTATTATCCATTGTCTCTTTTCAATTATAAGAGCATCTTCATTGATCTCATTAATATAATAATAATTTTTTTAATATATTTTACTTTAAAAAATCTTTTAGAATTCATATCTTCGTTAATAAATATTTTTATGAAATTTTTCATGAATAAAATATTAAATTTTTTGTTATAATTTAAATTAATATTAATTAAAAATAATATTAATATATAATTTAAAGTTATACATAATAAAACTTGATAAATAGATAATTTTATTTTATAAGTTTTGAAAAGAAATAAAATAAAAAATAATAACATACAAACTATCTAATTAATATTTTAAATTGATAGATATTGATTTATCAAGAAAAAAAATATGGAACCAATGATAGAGAGCCATGTGGCTTAGACAAGAGTTTTTTCATAAATTTTTCAAAATATCTAAAATAAGAATCGGTTTTCATTTTCTCTTATAATTTTTTTAGTTTTTCTTTATTTTATTATGAAAAATCCATAGAAAACTTCTCGATGAAGATGCAGTAACAAATTAACAAGTAGATAAATTTTTAGGAATTGCAATGTTCAAATTTCTTATGTAATAGTAGATCAGATTTTCTCTTGATATTTTTGTTTATTCATATCTTATTTGGGGTCAACTTCTTTCTTCAATTGTTTTAATATTAAATTTCTTTTTTTGAGTTTTCTCAAAAAAAAAAAGTATTAAAACAACCTCTTTTTTTTTTTGGTTCAACAACCTCTTATAACCTAAACCTATTGACTGACCAGAAGACGACTTTTTTTTTATAAAATGATTTTTTTGATCGACTATACCAACATCACAAGTTGTTGGACGCTAAAACAAATATTATTTGACATACAAATATTTTGAAGATCGGTTTTTAGAACCTTATCTATAATCGCTGACCCCAAAATAAGAACCCGTCATAAAACCAATAGGTTTCGAAAAATGAAAAATTACCATACCACTTGAAACAACAAAGAGTGACTTCTTATGAATACTGTCATAATGCCGGAAATATGCATTCCAAAAGAATAAGAGATACTCAACAAAGGTCTGATTCACTCAGAAACTTGTGATTCCAGAGCATATGGCCCTGCACTTTCGTTACAAATACAAAATTGATTTTTTAGGAAAAGAAGAACAAATTGAGCTAGGAAACGCCAGCATCTAGTAAATGGCATTATCATCATTATTATTATCCTACAAGCTCCCGATTAGTACAGTTTGGATCCAATAGATTAGGCATCTCTAGAGAACCTTAATTGACAGAAAGAGGGCTAAACTAGAGTTGAAAAGCATACATTAAGAGATATCTCTTGCGCAGCTTTGCCTTTTTTTTTGTTGTTGTTGGTCTGACCGCCTTTTTTCTTTTTTAATTTTTGTGTTTGTTTGGGAAAGTTGGCTTGGCTTAGCTAAAATGTATGCTTAAAAATAGATTTAATCTAATTATATATATTTTATAATATTATTTCAGTAAAATCAATGATTTTTGTACACGTACGTACTCATGATTCGATCTTGCTAGTTGCTTTGTAGCAAATGTTAGATGATTGGGTTACCAATAATAAGGCATTAATTAGTTGGAAGAAGAGAGTGAACACAACTCTTTTTGCTTACAAGTTTTTTATCGACCATCGGAAGTTGTAATTGTACAAAGTTATACGGCCTCTGGTAAGAAGTTGGTTTCCCTTATCATACATTACCCTTTTGTTTGTTCTTCCTCAAATTTTCTTTTCTTCGCTTTTCAATTTTAGTCCAAGACGATACAGCTGCTTTTTACATATAGACTTGTTCTCTCCTCGATCGATATTAGTAGCCCGGGAACATTGGAGGTGGTGGTGATGCGTATTGGTGGCCGATGAAGGGTGGTAAGATGAATTCGTCACTTGGAGTTGGTGCTTGTGCAGGCGGCGTCTGTTTCTTTTCCACCGGAGCTGGTGGTGGTGACTGGAGTGGTGTTCTTGGCGGAGGAGAGTAGACCACTGGTGGAGATTGCGACGGCGGTGGAGAAAATGGTGACGGTTGGACTGGTGTTTGTGGTGGTGAACTGGACTTAGGCGGATGAGCTGGAGGAGAAAACACTGGTGGCGGTGGCGAGTGGACTGGTGGCGGCGGTGAGTGACCAGGTGGCGGTGGTGAGTGGACTGGTGGTGGTGGTGGTGACGAGTACACAGGTGGCGGCGGAGAATGGACTGGTGGCGGCGGGGAATATACGGGTGGTGGTGGTGGTGGAGAGTAGACTGGAGGTGGTGGTGAAAAGATGGGCGGTGGAGGAGAGCGGACAGGCGGCGGCGGTGGCGAATACACCGGTGGAGGTGGAGAGTGGACTGGCGGTGGAGGAGAGTGGACAGGCGGTGGCGGAGAGTGAACCGGCGGTGGTGGAGAGTGGACTGGTGGTGGTGGTGAAGGAAGAAGAGGAGAAAGAGGTGGCGGAGAGTTCACGGGAGCTGGTGGAGGAGAAGAAACCACCGGAGGTTGGGATTGATGAGGTGGAGGAGGACTGCGCCTGTTCTTCACTGGCGACTGATCATAAGGATCATCCGGTTGCGCTGACTCTTTTGGTGGCTGTGGTTTGTGAACCGGCCGATTGGGAACTGGCGATGGTTTGTGAACAGGCGGAGTTGGAACTGGCGATGGCTTGTGAACCGGCGATGGTTTGTGAACCGGTCGAGTGGGAACCGGCGATGGTCTCGATGGAGTAGAGGAGCCACCGCCGCCACCACCAGCGCACTTGTCCTTGCTACAATCAACCGGACGGTTAATTACCACGGCACATTCCTGAGGGGTCCGTTGGTCAGGTCGATGAGGCAAGCAGTTACGTGTGTCGTCCAATGCAATCTCTTTGCGACCACCACCTGGAACACACGAACCACCTTGTCCACTGAAGTAATTGTGGGAATAAGTAAAGTTCACCAAATTAGGCAAACTGCAAATGTTATCTGCTACTAATCCGGTGAGTTTATTCCCCGAGATATCAAATTCTTCCACTCCCGTTAACCCGACAAAGCTAGTCGGTAGACGACCCGTGAACGAGTTCTTGCTCGCGTCGAAAACAGTCACATTCGATAACTTCCCAATTTCCGACGGGAAACAACCACCCAAACCATTGTCCATGAAGACAATCTCGTTGAGATTCTTCATGTTTCCAATACTCTTAGGGATACATCCGGTGAATTTATTGTTAGCAAAAGTCACAACCGAGGCCGGAGATTCCCCTAGAGAGTCAGGAATCACCGAGGTGAACCGATTGTTGTTCAAGAAAATGGCGTCAAGTTCTTTCTTGAAAAGCTCAGGAGGGACTTGACCTTCGAAATCGTTGAACCTAAGGTCGAAGTATTTAACATCAGGCCAAGAGAGAGCAACGTAAGGGAAGGGTCCAACGAAACGGTTGTTGCTAACATCGAATTCGTGCATCAGCTTCAGCTTCTCAAAGCTTTTAGGTATAATCCCGCAAAACCGGTTCGAATTCAAATGGAACATAGCAACATCCGTCATCAAACCAAGCTCAGCAGGCAAATGCCCTGCGATATCCGCGCCATTAAGGTCAACACCAGCTACAACCGTGACCTCAGGATCATCAAGAGCTGGCGCACAAACCACACCCGTGTAGCCGCACACGTGCGGCCCATGCCAGTTTCCTGTCGTGTTAAACGGGTCTGAAAATATTGCCTTTTTCCAAGCCTGGAGAGCTATATAAGCTCTCTTAAGCCTGGTGTTTGCAAATGTAGCCTTGAGATCAACCTCGTATTCAATATCATTAGGAAGTCCGCCGTTTTCTGGTAATGTCAAGAGCTGTCGCTGCACGATGAAGGCAGCTTCTGTATCGGTTAGGGCAAATGAGACAAAGGAAGATGATAAGAAGAAGAAGAATAAGAGGAAGAAGCAGCAGCCAAAGGACGGAGGTTTAGCCATGGCTAAAACAGAGACCTTGGAAAAGGCCCAAGGCTGCTTATAGAAGGGCATGAGAGGGTTCGAGGAGGACACACAGATGTATGTATTATTAATAAGCTAACGTTGCAATTACCAACGGTTTTCCTTAACATTCTTTGTCTATATTTAGGGGGAACTCTTTTGTTTTTAAGGATTTTGCTTCAGATCCGGAGGATCTATAATCAAGAATAGAAATTGTGGTTAAAGAAAGGAAATCAAGTAAAAAGAGCTAAGCAGATTCTATAAAATGTCTTTGTATCAAACAAAACCGGTCACTATTATAGGAACATAGCTTTGGAAACGATTGGTTGTTGATTCATTAGCGAACATCACGCAATGACACAAACCCTATTTGTCGCTCACTACGTTACGTGTGCTGCAACAATGATAAACCCGTTGTTTCTTCTCAAGATCCTCAAAAGATGCTCTCTCAAGCTTTCCGATAAACAATCTCTTCTCTACTTTCAATTCCCAATTCCCAATTCCCAAAAACGATCTATATTTCTCAATTACAGGTCCTTCTTTTCTAAGGTAAATATGGAAGAAAAGTATCATCTTTTTCATATTCCTATACTAACAAGTTCCATCAGCCAAATCAATTCCCTCGAGGTCCAAGATCTTTATAAGCCTCTAGAAGCCATTAGTTCTGACTCCTGACTAAAGGTTAAAAATAGGTTTACCCACTCGTGAATATACAGTCACTGTTTTCATAAAACGACATTCATATTAAGAATCGCAATACTAAAATCATCGTTACTTCGTAGTTTTTACAAGACATTAGTAGTGTACATGTTTCTAATGTAATTTTTTTCTTAAAACAGCAGAACCAAATCAAACAAATAGAATCAATTACAATTTAAAGAATCTATAAAATTTCATAACAAAATACTGTTCTAGAAAATGAAGACAAAATGAAAGTAGATATTGTATGTGAAAAAGAAGAAAAAAAAAAAGAATTAAAAGATTGGAAAGCTAAGGAAGAAATGCCGATCATGCTTAATACTATCAAATACATTTTTTCCCTAGTGAACATAAGACAAAATTTAACCCAAAAAAAAAAAAACAAATCCTAAATTTCATCCCATTCGATCCCCCTTTATAAGGCTCTCTTTAGCCTCATTCTCATTCTATACAACAAACAAAACCCTCCACATTTTCCACCCACACTTCAATTTTTATCTCTATTCATAGTAATTCATCTACACTTCCTACTGCTTTTTATAACGTTTCACATTCTGAGCTTCACCATCCTTACGGCACAACCTGAAAATATGCAGTAGAATCATTAGCAAAACACAAATGAGGTTGTTTGGTATGTGTTCTTTTTCTATATTTACCTGATCGTTCAATGAACTATCATCACAATTCGCTTCTCTTTTGCGTTTTCTGGACACAACTGAATTACATCCCTTCTCTTCTTCTTCCCTGAAATTCTGCCCTGACGCCTCTGGAGAAGCAAAAAAAACCAATGGAGGCCAGAGTTTAGACTTTAGACTGAAATTAGTTTTATTATCGGGCAGATTAGCACACAAGTTCTAAACAAAGCACATGCATGTGTGGGTCGGTGGGTGAATAGTTATCAGACCAGATCTCATAAATGTCCTTTTGCAGCAACAATCATTTCTTTGATCCTCCCAAGTCAGATCAACTCTATGTTTCTGCAGCAAAGCCTTCTAAAAGCCAATGCAGAGTTAACTTAAGTATTGATCTAACCAAAGTATCATCCTAGTTCTTGGATAGAATTCACAATGTGAACATAGTCTAATTGGATATCAAAAACCAGAAGAAAAGGAACAAAAAGAAGACAAAAAGGGACGATGCTAAATATACAACTCCCAAGAGGAGTTCGATTAAACTAGGCTAAGCAAAAGCTACCTGCAGTGCTTTGAGCTGGATACTCATGCCCCAAAGAATTTCTCATGGATGTTCTGGTCAAAGCCTTATCACCGGAGTTTTTGATTTCCTCATTACATAACACATTTCCTTGGACAGCAGTTCCCATGGTGTAATTTCCATTGGGGTTTTCAGGGTTGCTTCTCGATGAATTTTTCTGCAAATGAAACTCGGATGACGTCTCCAAATGAACTCTTTTCTTTCCAAAGTTAACCTTCTGCAGGTATCCATTTTCAAGTACCGTAAACTGCAAAATGAGAATGTCGTAAGTTTCACTGGAGGATTACAAAGAAATGAAGGTCACAGAAGAAACGAACCTGATCAGTCGATTTGTGAGACTCGGACTGCACATCACGAGTTCTAGACAGTCCTTGAGTCTCTCCTCCAAGCAGAGAATACAACTGCCTAACAAACGAGTTCTCTAAATAATCAAGATATGAGTTGTGTTTCTCATTCGTCCAGCCAGTAAATTCCTCCTGCAGCAATAGTTTTTCATGAAACTATAATGATAAACATAATCTCGCAGGAGGGATGCAAGAAGAAAACTCGTCAAGAAATTAAACGATTACAACAAAATGCACAATCAGGTTCTCATACAGATTAAGATGCCTGAGCCAAAGCAAAAAACAGTTGCAACCACTAATCACGAACTCTTACTACTCAGAAAAAAAACATACAAATTAGGTTAAAGCTAGGACTTTTCGATTTTGCCATTGGAATGGTTTTGAATGATGCTGACTTAAGGCATATCAAGGATTAGTTATAAATCTCAACATCAGCATCACATTGCCTCAGCGTCCAAGACTTATTGGACAATGTAGGGAAGGAAGACTAATGGGATGGTTAAGGCGTAGCCGAGGCAATCGAAAAGAAACCCAAGCAAACAACAAGAAATTGAACGGTTAAAAATACAATTTGCAACATCAGTTTTCGCTTTTCGAGAAATTTGTTTTTTTTTGGAATTAATGAGTATAACCTAAACGTAGAATCAGATCTGAAGTTTCCTCCCATATATATCAGCAAAATTAAATTAGTTTCCAAATCGATAAGAAGAAACAAATAACCGGAAAGCTATTTCCTCGTCATTTTTGCTTGTATTACTTCTTTCATTACGAAAGTAGCTAAAATCACGATAGGAGAAGCAAAAAAAAAAATCCAAAGAGACAAAAATTTATTCTGAAAAAATTATCAAAGAAGCGAATCATATCATACACTAATCAATCGAGTTAAGGTCCTAATTCGAAGAATCAAATGAGACCCCGAAACTCTATCTCTCTCTCTCTAACTCAAAGGAAACAAAGAAAAAAACGAGAGTGAAGAAATCATAGCATAAACAAACGGAAGATTTTCGTTACCAGTTTCGAATCCGCATCACCACGCGAGCACTCAACCGTAAGACCGGACTCGAGCGAGTTCGATAGAGTCGACTCGCTCTGAGACTCAGCCGACGCCTCCGCATCGCGATCCATCTCCAGAGAAACAATATTCACCCTAAAATCATTCTCCATCGGTGCTCTCCGATGCTCTAAATCTGCGTCTCTTAAGGAAAAAAATTGTTCCTCTTGGAAAAAAAGCCAAAAGGAGACCGACCTTAAGAGAGGGAGAGAGAAAGAGGAATGAGGAGGTGGGAAGGAGAGGGAATGAAAGGGGAAAAAAAACAAAAAAAAGAGAAAGACGAAAGGTCCACATGGCGTCGCTTTTACACGTGTCAGAGTGGTGCCACGTCATCAGCAACGATAATATCTCGGACAAATATCAGCCAGATATTTTTGGAGCTGAAGGAGGTTGCGTTTTTTTTTTTTCACTTTTAAGATAAATTATCTTTTTTGTCAACTTAAGATAAATTAATGTTCTCGTCCCAGTTAAATAAATAGGTTGGAATTTCTATTTTCTTTGTATATTTTGGTTTCTTGTCTTAATATGATTATATCATTTTTTATTTTGACTTTTTAGAGTTTTTTAAAATTAAACTAGATCTGATCAGATTTGGGATAAACTTTAGAATTATATTAACAGAAAACCATCTTAAGAATCTCGTGTATCTATATTTGAAGTTAATGTTTGTATCTATATCTTACGAAGCAAATGACAGTTGGTTATTTATATTTGAGGAAGATTTTTCAATTATAGTCTTTAAAACATATACTTTTGAGTCTTTAACAAAAAGATAAAAAAAAGTACAGTAGTGTGGTTTAATTAATTTCTTACGCCGAGATCTCCACAAGAAATGAAAAGTAATATTTGTACCTCCAATTTTTCAGCTGGATATTTTTGTTCATGTAATAGAGATTGGTAATGGTATTCGGTTAATTTGTAACGTACTAATGCTTCTAGAGTGCTTGATCGAACAAATAGAACAAAATTTTGGTTCATTCCAACATTTAATGAGATAATGAGATAACGCCAAGAAAATATTAAATATCGTTATCTGAAATCTAATATAAAAATTAGAAGCTGATAGGATAAATCCTAAAAAACAACTAATTTAAAATTAGTCATTGGTTTCGCAAACGGATATTAGAACATCTCTATTTCATAGAAGTTCTCACATTAAAAATAAAGAAAAAATAAAATAAAAAAAGAGAGAGAAGAAGAATCGGTTCTCAATTTAGAGACTTTGAGAACCCCATGAAAAACTCTCATACATGACACATGTCTTCTACTAATTAGTTCAAATTTTTTTGTTAATATAGCAAATATCCAATACTTTAAAATATTAATTAAATATTTTATATATTGTTAATTTTTATTTTTTATTTTTTAAAAATTCATAAAATAAAATTATCTATATTTCAAGTTCTATTATACATGAATCTAAATTATATATTAATATTATTTTTAAATTGATATTAGTTAATATCAATATAATAATATTAATATTATATTGATGAGAAANATTAATATTAATATTATATTGATGAAAAATTTAATAAATATCTCAATAATTAAAAATTTATAATAAAATTTTTAATATAAAATATATTAAATATATTAATATTATATTATAGATAAAGATGCTCTTAGCGCTATGTGAGATACTTGCTGACGTGGGCAGTGATTGCGTCAAAATATCTGCCACTTCTTTCCTTGCCAACAAAAATATCTGCCCTATCATTTGACAACCAAAACAAATATCTCGCGATAATAATTGTTTTCTAATGTAGACTACATTATATGTATCTCACTTTTAAAAATACTAATAGACCACTTTACTATTGCAACTGTTGATACAACATTAATATATATAGCTATATTAATCTGAAATGATGTAATTTTTGTAAACTTGTATCTAATCTGGTCCTGCATAGATTTGGGGTAGAGTAAATTATCTATACGTGAGAGAGGTAAGAGATTACTGTGTTTTTCTTCTATCACGTCTTAACCATGTTTATATCTCTTAATGTAGATGTTTTCTTTAGAGAATCCTTAGGTTCTAGAATTTTGTTAAAACTAATCATATATGTAATTCCATCTAAGGATCTAAATATCCTAATTTTTTCCCAGAATTTTGATATATACTTGCTCGTGGCGAAATTCGCAGCAACAATATTAATTACATGTACTATATAATGGTTCAATAATCATGTTTGTGGAATTTAAAAAAAAAAAAAAATGTATTGCAGACTGATTTTTTATTATATATTTATGTATTGTTGGGCTTCAGTACTGCAAAAATTTGTAAGATTTATCAATTGAACATGCAACATTTTAAATGATATTTTGCGTTTAATTTTCATTCAAACCATTCATGATTATATACAAAAATCTAATTTTTAATAATAATATAATATAAATTTTATTAGATTTCTTAATATGTGTGTAAAATGTTAGAATTACACTTGTTATGAAACAATGAAAGAGAAGGAAGTATAAAATTGAAATCGTTTAAACCATAATACATACGTAATTGTCCTTGAAAACCATAATAACTACGTAATTGTTGGTAGTTGTTCTTAAAATTGAAAACGTTTAACCATAATACCTACGCAAGTATAAAAGATATTTTCACCTTTTTCATAGCATGTTTTGGAATTTTAATTGATATGGTATCTACATATACTTTTACTTACTAATAAAGCGTGACATCCTCATCGTAAGAATCCTTGTAAATGTAAGTACACACGCTCCTCTCTTTTTTTTTTTTTCTTTTTTTTAGTTTTGATTAAATTTAGTGACAGATCAATTCCACAAAACTGCAAACTTTGCTTACCAAACTATCCATCGCTAAATTGTGAACTTTGTATTTTTGTTATAAATCTGTCTCAAATTTTCGTCTAAGTCATAGTAGCAAATGCTACCATTTTGATTTTGTGAACTTCACGAAAGAGCAAACCAACCGTCCACATATACAACTGGTGCAACATAATTGCGATGTGTATACAAAATCTCTCATGATGGCTTAGCTACTCAATTCCAAAATTTAGCGGCTCTCACCACATAACACACGCGCACAAAAGCTCGTTTGAAGAAGAATGAAATCATAGTTTGGTTAACCATTAGATTTTAAAATTGAATTTCTAAAAATCACAGCTATTTTACAAAACTGTCATTCCTCTGTACATCCCATCAGAACAAACAAACAATAATTTCTCAAGAGATCATTTTAAAAAAAAATTGGAAGGATATTCATTAATCATTTTATTATTCAACATCAATTTGGTTCGCCGGAGAATTGTCGCACCGAACAAGCAACCACCTGAGCCCATTGCTTCAGCCTCAGCTTCATCGTCTCAGGATCATCACCTTTTTAATTTCAATTCTCCACCGTCAGATCAAAAACACATAATTCTAAGCAAGAAAAAGGGTTTCAGAAATTCAAATTTCACATACCTTGATCGACGATCGTCGTGCTCGAATTGCTTACTTCACCTTCCGATGCGATCGACGACAGAGACGACGTCCTGGACAATCTGCTGCTATACTGTTTGTTGACGGCGCAGTATAACCCAAGAGCCGGAAGAGTTTCCGAGAGTCTCGGATCTAAATCCGGCGAATCCGGCTCGAATCCGAATCCCAGCTCGATGCAGCCCTTGAGCTCTTCCAGATCTTCGTCCGTGACGCTCTTACTCCGACCGAGGCGGCCCGATGGCTGTTTACCTTTCCTCCGAAGCCAAGCCTCTTCGCGATCAGCGTCCGGCGACCAAGAGTGCTGCTTTATCAGCGGTCTAGGCGGCGGTTGCGACGGCGGTGCGTTGCGTTTTGACATTGGAAGCGGCTAGGTTTGTCTTTTGGGGCTAATCCCTCCCTCTCGGTGTTTTAATTCCATACGCAAAACGCGTGCGGAGCACTTCTTTATATATATACTATATTATTAAGAAGGTGTATAAATAATAAATGCTAGATTATTAAATTAGAGATCTGCCCTTGACTTTATACTATATTTTCAGATTTCTCTAATTGTTTTGTTTAGCTCAAATTGGTATCCTGTATTTGTTAAAGACAAGATACCGAATCTATTGCAAGAATGGTAAAGAAATTGCTACTATTAAATGTGAATTGATTTAACTTTTACTAGCAAGGCAGCAACACATTTACTCAGATGTCATCATGATCTCTACAAAAAAAAAAACCATTGCGGAATTATTGTTTTTCTCGTCTATTACAATAGATCACTAGAATTTTTTTAAAATATATTAAAACAGAATTTGTTTTTTGTCGTTAACTACATCAAATCATTAAAATATGCAAATGTGTATTTATTTAATGATAGACTAGTATAAGCATCCTAAGCAAACAATATATGATTCAATTTATATCGTGATAAACCTTCCGCAAATATTATATACGTAATTTGCAATATTTAACCTTATATTATGGATGTCAAACGAGAAATATGATGTAGAAACAATAGTTCTTTTGGCCAACCACCAAAGATATTTTTCAAAATAAAGTTTATTTATTCATTTGAATTCTCTTTTTAGTTACATTACCAATCTCTTACTTTTAATTTGTTGAAGGTCACCATGTCATTGTAAAATTGCATGAAAAGAAAATAGACAAGGACCAAATAGGAAACTTGAAACATAGTATAATCCAATAATGGCATCGTTGACGGCAGCAGAAGTAGGAATGTAAATTAAATTAACAGAGAAAAGCGACTCTGACAAAAGTATCAAATTTAGGTCAACCGGATCCGGTCCACAGCTGGTAACATTTAAAGATATGTTTTCTCATTCTCTCTCAATAATTATCTGGATCTGCTGTTCATATAATATTTATAAACTCAATAGAAGAAACGATTGGAGTTGTCATTTAAAAATAAAGTCATCTTGTAAGGAAATTCGATTACATAAAAGAAAAAAAAAACTCATTGATGTGTCCAGCTTTGATGTGTGTTATGGTAATTATTACCTCGGACAAATAAATTATAAATAAGTAAATTATTGATTACATCATCTTAACAAGAAATTGCTCGCGAAAGAGGGAAAAAAGTTCCTTCTTTTCTGTAAAATAATACAACCAAAGATTCAGGATTCAACGCTTGTAACCGTTCACACATATCGCCGGGTCCTCTCCTTCCTTTGCAAGTGACTTTCTGCTAAAGTAATCATAAGCTGTCCACATGACTAAGAGGCTGTGCCATGGCCGAAATAAAGAAGCTTTCTTTGTTGAGACTTGAGCTTCGTAAGCAAAGTTGGAATCTTTTTTCCCACCCAAAAGTCCTAAACCAGATAAACCGCTTGAGATTCGAGTTCAAAATTGATAGGAACCGGTTTGAATATCGTCTTATCGGTTTAAAATCACCAGTAATCACCACAAGAGCATACTCCATCCTTGAAATGATGGAACCGGTTTGAATCCCTCACAATGATCTCTCTCTCAGTGATTCTCGATATGAACTTGGTTACGCTATGGCAATCCCCGCATACCCTAAGATTCTTAAAGATCTGAATCGGTGTCTTTGGAGGAGTGGCAATAAGTCCAAACGCAATAGCCAATCTTTCACTATGACTCATAAGGATATGCTCTTTCTCATCGTCTTCAACGTCCTGCAGCACAAATCTATGGTCTGGTACATACCCAATCATCTTCATTTTCGAGTGTAACGTCGTTAATTCTCTGTAGATTTCTTCGCACATTGGATGCGTTTGGTTTCCTGTGTAAAAGACTTCGACTTTGTTGTTGATTTCCATTGAGCTCCAACCCGGTGTCTTCCTCAAGCCTCTGCCTCGGGCGATCGACCGTATTTCATCAACTCCTTCCCATTTTCCAGCACTGGCATACATGTTTGACAGTAGAACGTGATACCCGACATGCTCGGGTTCAACCTCGAACAAATGTTCAGATGCAACTTTGCCCAGATCGACGTTTCCATGGACTCTACAAGCGCCGAGAAGAGCTCCCCAAATAGATGCATCAGGTTGAAGCGGCATGCTTTTTATAAAGTTAAACGCAGTTTCTAACTGACCAGCTCGACCAAACAAATCTACCATACACCCGTAATGCTTCAAGCTCGGTGTTATACCATAATCCGCTTGCATCATATCAAAGCACCATTGACCCTCGTCTACTAGCCCAGAATGGCTACAAGCTGATAACAGAGTCACAAACGTAATGTGATCTGGCTTCACTCCTTCATCAAGCATTTCTCTAAAGAGCATCATTGCTTTTTCTCCATGCCCGTGAAACCCGTGACACGCTATTAAGGTGTTCCATGGCACCGAGTTGACTCTTGGTGTTTGATAAAACAAAGAGAGTGCATCGTCTAGTCGTCCACATTTTCCATACATATCAGCAAGGCTTGTTCCAATAAAAACATCCAAATAAAGTCCGTTCTTCAAGAGACGGCCATGGATTTTCATACCTTGACGCAGTGCTCCAGCCTGAGAACAAGCGGGCAGAACGCTCACCCAAGTCCCTTGGTTAGCGGTTATCTCTCCACCTACACCTTCTTCCTCCATTTTGTTATACATTTCAATCGCTTCACTAGCAAAACCGTTTTGTGCATAACCAGATATTATGGTATTCCACGAAATCAAATCTTTATTCGGGAGCCAATTAAACACTGCTCTTGCTGAATCTACAAGGCCTAGTTTTGCATACATATCCACAACTGCGTTCCCGATGGTAATATCTTCCAAGAACCAGCCTTTCCTCAAAGTGAAACCCTGCACAGATCTACCAGCACGAATGTCCCCTGTCTGCGCCAGTATAGAAGCCAAACTAATCAAAGTAAGGCAATCTGGTTGAATTCTGTTTAACCGCATCTCCTGAAACAACCAAAGCGCTCTAAGCGGCTGCTCATTCAGCTCATAAGCCTTAATTATCGAATTCCAAGATATCAAGTCCCTCACAATCATCCTGTCAAAAACCTTCTGGCAACCCCTAAGGTTACCAGATTCAGCATACATGTCAATTAGCTTGTTGGAAACAAACAATTCAGAGTCCAGCCCATGTTTAATCGAGTATAAATGAATCATAACTCCTCTATTAAAATCGCCGGCCTCTGTGCAAGCCGCAAGGAGACTTACAATAGTAACTGCATCCATGACTTTCAGCTCATTAGACAGAGTTAACGCCTCTTTGGCATTTCCGCTTTGACAATACCCAGAAAGCATTGCATTCCAAGAACCCAGGTCTCGAATAGGCATTTCATCAAACAGTCTGCATGCATTCGCCACGGGTCCATACCGGCAATACAAATGGATCAACGACGCAGCAACAAAGACGTCCCACACAAATCCAAACTTCAAAGCCGAGCAATGAATCTTCATCCCATCAAGCATATTTTTACAAGCTTTCAAGACCGAGGGGAAAGTGCGGTAATCGGGTCGAAGTCCAGAAGTCAGCATGAAGAGACTAAAACACCTAATAGCTTCTGAGGAATTTCCCACACGGACATAACCAGAAATCATCGCATTCCAAGCATAAACATCTCTGTTCTGGATATGATCAAAGGCATGCCTCGCCATCGTGACATTCCCAAGATAGCAATAGAGATTAACAAGTTTAGCAGAGATGCAAACATTTTGGATTGTTTGGGACACAACGAGACGTGCGTGAAGGCATTTAGCTGACTGCAATTTAGTGCAATATCTGAAAAGCATGTGAACATCATCATCAATCTCTTTACCATACTTGATTTCATTCCCACCTTGTAAAGCATTTGCAGGTGATGAAAATTCTCTGAGAAGTGCTCCGACAGACTGCAAAACTCCTGTAAAGCGCCCACCTTTGCAGGTCGGAACCAGTCTGAACAGCGAAAATTTTCAAAACGAAAGGGACATAAGTCTTCGAATGAAGAAGACAATAATATTCAGAGGAAATATCTAAACTGCATCCATTTATACCTCAACATACATGCAATTAGGGTCTTGAAAACTTCAGACGATTCCCACCAAAAAAGGCTTCAATTGAAGTCACACTAGAATAGTTTCAGAGATTTTTGGACCTGAAAATGTTTAGGGAAGCAGAAGCGGCGGAGAGACGATCTCTGGACGGAGGCTTTAGCGACGGCCGTCAGGATTTAGTAGAAGGAGAGCGACCGGTCCGTCGTTTTTCTTTAATTGGGTTTTGGTACTTAATAGAACCCGGTTTATATTGTAAACCGTGCGGTCTAACCACTAGTCTTCAAGCTCACTTAATACGACAACTAAAATTAGAGCCCATTTCACAAATAAATGAAGGGCTCGTTTGAAAAAAATTTGAAAACTCCAGCCATGCCATTTCACAAATTTTCTATTTTTTCTTTAACTGATTGACTTTATAACATTGACTGAACGTAAAAGTGTTCATTAACTGTTTAGCCAATGGAGAGTCCATAAGAGGAAACGCATATAGCTGCAATCCGAGATACACTTGAGGCTTTTTTTAGCCAAAGAATCTTTTATCGAGCACATCATCTTTTTTTTTTTTTAATTATTATTACATACAATCCTCTTCCTTGTTACCCCACTGAAGATCAAGCAGGGCTAAAATTTGTATTTGACTACAATCCTCTTGCATAACACCCCATCGAAGATCTTTGGTCCACATGATTGGATTGCGTGTAAAAGTGCAAAACCTTCGAGCACACATTATTATTTCGGGCCATTCACTTAATCGCTTCACATGCATTTACTAGGAAAACAATTTTTCTTTCGGGAATAATAGTTTATTAGACTCACAATCTTGCTCTGCCTCAAAGGTTTTTCCCAACCATATATATATATATATATTTTTTTTTTTTGTCTTTCAGAAATCTCCAATCAATAGACCTCTTTCTAAGAGTTCAACTACTCTTAACCACTTTAATTTTTAGACACGAAATAAAACAATAAAAAAACTTATAGGCGTGACATAGATTTTGTTTCCTTTACCATGGTTTAGGTTTTTGATCTACGTTAAATTTCTAGATTTATTTCATAGTTAAGACATTTCTCGTATCATTTTACCGTGAATTAAGAACGACAACATTCTCTTATGACTTACCATTTTATAGTAATTTGATTTTATCCTTTTTATTAGAAAACTATTTTTTTTTTAATCTCTCTAAATTTTCAAAAAAATATAAGCATGGAATGGATCCTTGAAATGTATGTAACACCAAAAAAATGAAAGGCGTAAAGAACTCTTGGCAGCCCAAGAGGATTCTCTTTACATATTGGTTTTGTATCACTTTTCATTTTTTTTTTATTGTGTATTCTCTTTTTCGTTTGTGAGTTTATCTGTATTGCTTTTGTATTGTTATCACCTAAGCTGCATGGAAATGGGAGCGGATACGCGGAAACGGAAGCGTATGGAAATGCGAAAACGGATTTTTAAAAAAAATTAGGAAGCGAATACGTATTAGAAGCGTATATATATATATATATATAGAATAAAATAATATTATTTTACAGTAAAAAAAATTAAGAACAACGATTTATCTTGATTGGGTTTCTAGGTAAATCGATGCATAATATATCAACACAAACAATTATCAAATTTAAATTATTTTGCTTGGTTTTCAAAGTCATGAAGAAAAAAAATAAAAAATTATAAAGTATAGAAAATAAGAATTGCAAAAGATGATTCATAATTTATATGTTTCTTAATTAAGTTTTTTAATACAATAATAAAAAAATTAAAATTATCTTATGGTTCTCTAATAATTTATTATTTTTTATGATTTTAAATTTGAAATCGTAAAAATCAAACGCTTCCAATTTGCAATAGTAAATATTAAAACGCTTCCAATTTGGAATCGGTGCTTCTAAAATGATTCCAACTTGGTTTTTTTTTGAATCGTGCTTCCGCAACGCTTCCTTGCGATTCCAAAAACTTCTGATTTCGAAGCGGAAAGCAGATTTCTAACGAAGCTTCCGTGCTACATAAGTTATCACTCATTATAGATTTGTTGGTTTCGTATTCTGGATTCGTGAAAAAATCCAGAATACGCCTTAATAAAATTTGTGTTGTTTCTACTTTCTACACACGCCTTAAAAAGAAGTAACTTCGATTAATTAAATCTGATTTAGGAAAGAACACGTCTCGAAAGAGTGGAGTCGAGTCCATGTAAATTCTACATCGATTCGCGATTTAGTTAAACTCACGATTCCATCATTTTATAATGCAAAATGCAGAGTAGACTTCCCTAATACAGTAGATTCTTTAAGAAAAAATAATAAAATATGATTAAAAATAGAAGTAAGAGATGGGAGACACGAAGGGTCACTTGTATTGTACCCAGACAAAGATAAGAGAGTCCATAACGAGGAAGAAACATATATTAAAATTGAATTAAGTAAAGAGAAGATCACATCACATCACATGTGAGGAAGATCATCAACACAAAATAAAATTTATGATTTTTGTTTTTGTTTTGAAAATTGTTAAGGGAGACAAGTGCGCCACGTGGCAGATGTCCATCCCTTGTAGGTGCAGCAAACGTGATAAAGATTCCGGACTGTTCGTTCACCCGTTCCCTCCTCATCCTTTTTTTCTTTTCTTTTCTTCATTTTCATGCCTTTTCGTTTTCATTTTCATTTTATAATATTCTTCTTTTTTCTTGTTATGTAGTTTAAAACTCTTCGACTCTTTGCAGTACTAGTAGTGAATGATGTTTGTGCGGATCACTCCACGATTGATTTGGCAAAGGAATGCGATCCCTAAAATAGAATAACGTTGTTGTCTCTCTTTTTTTTCTCTTCAAAAAATTTCCATTCCATGCGATCACATAGGTGCATCAGTTTATAGAATAAGTGTGATGTCTAGTTTATGACAAAAAGTGTTAGTAAACCTCTTGTTTATTTTTATACGTTTATATAATGGATGATGAAACCAAAGTTTCTAAATTTTCTATACCTTCTTTTTCTCAACTATCATGAATCTGATTAGTCGTTTTTAGACAAATTTTTTCTACAATCTCTGTCTATTACATGGTCTGATAAATTGCAACTTTTGTTGTTTGTGCAATTACAAATTAAGAAATTCACTTTGGTCTCGCTAGTGTGTAGGAACAGAGCATAGGCAAAAATCACAAAGTGGAGAATTCCTCATGGTTCATCTTTTTTTTCATGATTGATGGTAAATGTGTAATTATTTTTGGTGATACGGATGATAAGGAACGTCAAAAATACAAAGATCAGATCTTACAAACATAAGCTCAAATATATGAATTCTCCATAGTTAAGGAGAATTCAAATTCAACATACACATCTATGATCAAATTTAAAGTAAAGTATTTAGACAAAACTATCTGCACTCCGCAAAACGTTTTAATAGCGAAAACCTGGGTTTTTATGAATTGAGGATTAATTTGAGTTTTGATTTAAATTTTTTGGTATAACAAAAAAATATTTACACAGAAAAGTAAATTTTTAATATACTTATATATTGACCTCGAAAAATGATGAACGTTAAAGGAAAACCTGAATGTGCTACCAACAAATAAATCACCCGGCAAATTATTCGTCAGTTTGAAATTTGATTGGTTATCAATTAAAAAGTATATAATTTGATTTGATTTGATTTATTCGAAGATGTACTCGATCTCGTTATTAACGACGCCGTTTAGAAAATCTAACGGCCAGTATCCTTACACTTTGCGAATTGCTATTCGTGGGAAACGCAAATCTGTCGATAATGATTTGGGAAAAAGCGGCGTTTCCTATTGGACCACGTTGCCCAATATCTATCGCTCACGCACGATCTGACGTCAAATAGAGGACATTGGCTGTTTATAACCTTATCGAGAATAAAATAATCCCCGCATCCAAACAAACGAAACCACCTTTATATCACGACGAGTGTCACGCCTTGGACACTTGTCGATCTCTCCCTCTCTTCTTTCTCTCCCCCCTTTCAGGTTTTTTTCTTTCTCAAAAAGGAAATATCGATTTTCCGAATGTAAGAGAAAAATAAAAATTGCAAAGGTAAGGAAAATAAAAACTTCCTTTTTTTTTCCTCTTGGTTAGTTTGTGTGACTGAGCTGCTTAATTTTTTTTAAAAAATCCTTTTTTATTGATTTTTCTTCTTTTTTTGTTGGTTTGATGAATCGTTTTTGTACTCCATCACTGATTGGTTTCTTGTCCAGATTCGTTGATTTGATCAGAATCATGAATTTTCCCGCCGAATATAAGCATATGATTGGGTGTTTTTGAGAATTGTTTCCTGATTGGAGATTTCCCCTTTTTTCACTATTCGCTCTGCTTCTTCGGTTTTTGGAATCTTTTTGTAGGATATTCTGATTGTAGCTTCGAATTATAAAAATCTGATTTTTTTTTCACGGAATAGCTTGTGCGTTCTTCTGGGTTTGGATGCTACTACTGCTGCTTCCTAAATTTTGGTATTCTAAAATGGATATATATCAGTGATTTAGATTCTTCGTTTGTTTTTTTTTTTTCTCTGATGAATTCAACAATTTGTGTGCAACAGATGTATAATTAAACCATAACCTCTGCTTATTTGTTTTCTTGAAGGGAATTTTGGATTCATAGATTGATTTAAGAAGAAAGTAATGGCGTCTCGATTAAACTTGAAGAATTTTGTTGATGGTGTGAGTGATGAAGTAATTAATCCAAAGCAGCCAACGATGGGGACTAGTCTTCCATTGACGAGACAGAACTCGGTGTTCTCTTTAACCTTTGATGAGTTTCAGAACTCATGGGGTGGTGGGATTGGGAAGGATTTTGGGTCCATGAACATGGATGAGCTCTTGAAGAACATATGGACAGCAGAGGAAAGCCACTCATTGATTAGCAACAACACCAGTTTCAACAATGGTAATAACGGAAACACTGTTATGAACAGCAGTAACAACAATGGTGGTTTATCTGTTGGTGTGGGAGGAGAAGTTGGTGGTGGTTTTTTTGCTGCTGGGAGTTTGCAGAGGCAAGGGTCACTTACCTTGCCTCGTACGATTAGTCAGAAAAGGGTTGATGATGTTTGGAAGGAGCTGATGAAGGAGGATGACATTGGAAATGGTGTTGGTAATGGAGGAACAAGTGGAATTCCGCAGAGGCAACAAACGTTGGGAGAGATGACTTTGGAGGAGTTCTTGGTCAGGGCGGGTGTGGTTAGGGAAGAAACTCAACCGATGGAGAGGCTAAATAACTTCGATGGCGGGTTCTATGGATTTGGCAGTAATGCAGGTCTCGGGTCAGCTCGTAATGGGTTTGGTCCTAACCAGCCTCTAGATTTTTCTGGAAATGGAGCCGTGGTGAGACCGGATCTGCTGACAACTCAAACTCAGCCACTACAGATGCAGCAGCCACAGAAAGTGAATCAGCCGCAACAACTGATACAGAAGCCGGAGATACCATTTGCCAAACAGACTACCATCACGTTTTCCAACACTCTTGACGCTGACAGTCGTTCTCAACCTGCAACACAGGTGACTAAGAACCTGATGAACTACAAATTATCTGACAATATTAGATGTAATTTTAATGTTTTGAGGATTAAGCTGGTTTTGGATCTGCAAGTATGTTTCAGTTATTTGACCATGGCTTGTTTTTGCCTTTTTTTTTGTAGTGCCAGGAAGTGAAGCCTTCAATTCTTGGAATTCGGGACCATCCTATGAACAACAATCTTCTGCAAGCTGTTGATTTTAAAACAGGGGTTACGGTTGCAGCAGTATCTCCTGGAAGCCAGATGTCACCTGATTTGACTCCAAAGAGTGCCATAGATGCCTCTTTGTCACCTGTCCCTTACATGTTTGGTCGAGTAAGGAAAACGGGTGCAGTTCTGGAGAAAGTGATTGAGAGAAGGCAAAAAAGGATGATCAAGAATAGGGAATCAGCTGCAAGATCCCGCGCTCGCAAGCAAGTGAGTGTTCATTTAAATTTTTGAGATTAAGAAACCTTCAAATTGTGGCAATGGTTATTTACTTTATCACTTTGCTACCTGACAGGCCTATACGTTGGAGTTGGAAGCAGAAGTTGCGCAACTCAAAGAGTTGAATGACGAGTTGCAGAGGAAACAAGTGTGTCCTGCTTCTTCCCTACCACATTAAAGAATCTCAAGATTTTTCTTTTGGACTATTTTTTTATCTTCCTGAGGTTCTGACCATTGACCAAATGTTTCATGCAGGTTGAAATCATGGAAAAGCAGAAAAAACAGGTACTGTCTCTTGTAGTCTTGATTTGCATAACCTTTATAGTTGGCTAGGCTTTTAACTCTGTCCGCAAAATGAAATACAATGGGACAGTACTCTAAGCTTTAAGTAGAATACTGTAAGCAACACAATGAAGTGAAATATATCATCACAACTTAACTTATCACTCTGCTTTAAGTACAGATCTTGCGCAAGACTAATCCCACAAATATGGATTTAACAGAATTTGGCTCATTTTTTGTTGCAGCTTCTGGAGCCAATGCGCCAGCCATGGGGATGCAAAAGGCAATGCTTGCGAAGGACGTTGACGGGTCCTTGGTAGAGAGCTTATGAAGGCGTCCAAGGAACTCAACAAAAGCAGAAGTTATAGAACAACACAGAAAATAGGAGCTAGCTTTGTATGTAGCGTAGGCAGGTGTTTCTTTGGGTGATTGTAAATCATGACGTGTGGCCGATTTGACAGAGAAGCTCAACACTCTTATATTTTGTTCTATTTTCCTGAAGCATCTTTTGGTTTTATCGTCCTGTTGTAATGGGTCCATATCTTACTTTATTAGACGTGTCATTGTCTTGAGCATCTTTGTGACTTAATCAGAGTGGGTTTATCTTGTAGTTTTTACTTTGTCTTGAACATCTTTGTGACTTAACCAGAGTGGATTTATCTTTTTTCCAACGACTAAATTGGGCCCATATCAATAACAATATAAGGGAGAATGAATAAACTGTGGAAACATCAAATTTAGCATCATCATCATCAGGAATCTCCATCTGGGTGTACAAGATTAGATACAAAAACTAACATAACAGGCAAAATTTCTTCCACATATCATCCAGGTTCAGGATAAGGTTGCCCCAAACTTGAACATATGATACCTATGAAAAGTCTCAGGAGTTGACATCAGCAATATGACATCTTCTAACTGTGTTTCTTGATCAAGATACCTTCAAACCGGCGTCAAATGCCTTGGATACTCATGCACAAGCCCTTCTGAAATGCTCCTGGCTCTACCGTGCCCAAACAGCTTGCTAACAATAGCCAGGGAAAAATTGGTAACAGTTGCAAGCCCCAAACTTGTAATCACGTTTCCATCAATAACAACTTCTGCTCCTTCAATCATCTGTTGAGTCGAGGGCCCCTCTGTGTCTGAAGGGTACACAGTTGTTCTCTTCTCCTGCAATAGGATTCAAACCAAGTATGCCATTTGACCATGTCTACGACGAAGAAAAGAAGAATAATTATCTTCAAATTTACCTTGAGTAAGCCATGTTTATGCAGGACGGTAGATGAAGAGTTGGTAGCTCCATATATTCTCCCAGACTCATGTTGTTCTTTGAGCAGTTTCTTGAGAATTTTGGACTTCTGCAGACGTTCTGAGCCACTATGGCCTCCCTAGGGAATTTTCATCAAAGAAAAGAAATCAAAATTACTCACCGTGTAACAACCAAAAGTTGTAGTTCATCTAAGCTTTTCCTCAGCAACTTGATTTGATATGCCATAGAAGTTATATTGGAACATGTATATAGCAAGAATTGTCTAAGAAGTTGTGAACTAGCAAACGGGTACGAGTTTAATGAGAGGCATACATGCTAGAAGAATAGCTATGGCTTAATGTCTTACCGGAAGAACGATTAGATCATATGATGACTCAGCAGCTTCACCAATCAATTTGTCGGTGATAATTTTGGTGCCTTGGGATGCCGTAATCCGCAAAGATCTTTCAACTGACGCAACCGTGACATCCACTTTGGCTCTTCTAAGAACATCTGCAATTGTGACCACTTCAACCTCTTCAGACCCATTGGCTATCGGGATAAGAACCTGGATTTAGTTGACAGATTCCACAAGAATCAGCCAACTTTCAAATTAAAATGACTGTGAAAGAAGAGGGATTGGATAAAAGAAACTCCATAGGTATAGAAGCTTAAGAAGAAAAGCCACAATCAGTTATCATCATATCCTCATGAGATTACATGGAAATGCATTGGTCATAGCTTCATGCGACTTACACGAGGTGAGTGGTCTAGCGACCAGTCAATGCTATTGAACTCTTCCTTCTTAGGATTCTGGTAACCATCGCGCAGAAGCTGGAGAAATGATTGGAAAAGGAGACTATGAGAAGATTGTTGCATATCGAAATAAAATAGCCAAAAAAGGTCTACGTGAATAGGATAAAGACCAGGAACTCTTCAACCGACTTGGCTGTGGATTCTCCAAAGAGCTGCTTCGCCAAGGAAAGAGCAAACTGAAAAGAAGTGCCGGGTCCACGGCTAGTTGTAAGCTCCCCTGAAATCTGAATGTTTGTCTTAACAGCCCAGAATGTAGGAAGCTTCCCGAAAAAAGCAGGATGTCCCGTTGTCTTGCACGATGAACTACACCAAGTTTAGAAATCAAAACATGAAGAATAAAGATTAGTTACTAGCTGACATACTATCCAAGCCGTTCGATTTCTACCTTCTTTCTTGCCAAAAGTCCCCATGGAAGAAGAGTAATAGCTGGAGCCATGGATATAGCCCCGTATAACCGCTTATCTTCAGCTTGTCTCTTCATGATCTTCTCCAGAATTTCACAGTCTCTTAACCTAACAGCACCAGGCATGCCTCCCTTCACAAAATTGTTCATGAATCAGCCAAACAAAGCAGAACAGCGGAAGAAGATTTTACCGTCTAATTCCATAAAAGAACTTACCGGCAAGGCCACTAGATCAAAAACTTGATCAGCACATTTCGAGATTAAAACATCAGCAAGCAATCTAGTCCCTGAGGATGCTTCAACCTCTAGCTTCTGCTCTACAGAAGCAACAGTGACCTCTGCACCAGCTCGCCGTAGAACATCAATTAACACAACAGCTTCAATTTCCTCCGTACCATATCCAATTGGAACAAGCACCTACATGGTTTATCAATTTTCTTCAATCTCTCTAGTACACAAACAACCTGGGAACTTTAAACTCTTAGAAAGTGCAATTAATAAGAAAAAAAAGGAGAGACCTTTTTAGAAGTTGCAGAAGACACGACGCCAACATCGGAATCTGGGGTTGCCTCCCTACTTGGTGACGCCGAAGATCTGAGTCCTAAATTTCGAGCCCTCCTTTTTGTCACTGGTGAAGAAACCACAGAGACTGAAGACAAACTCGGAGCGACAATCGTCGAGATACAACCCATTGAAGAGATGAGTCTCGACTCCGTCAAAGTTGGACTCAACGAAGCTATCATCGAAAGCGAAAATCCCAAAGACCCCATTGACGATTGCTAATGCGGTAATGCAGCAGCCTGCGTCTTATCTATACACTCTACACTTCTCGAACAAAGCAAAGACGCCGAAATGAAACGTCGTCGTATCATAGTTTTGTTGCTTTAATGTTTGATTGAATAAAAGGATTCTATTTTTTTCCCCAAATTTTGTCGGGAGAATAAAAAAAAAAAAAAGTTTTCTCTCACTAGTGAATCTGTCTCGGACGCAACTAAAGGAAGTGAGACGAAAATGATTTTTATATAAAGCTTTTTCCTCCTGATCTTATCCAATCTCTTTTATTTTCGGGTATGGGATTTGTATTATGGATATGAATTACAGACAATCAAGTATTCAAAAGACGTAAGCTTTCAGTGTGAATATATATATCTAAGTGAAAGTCAGTTTTGAGAGACAGTGAGAAGACGAAAATGTTCAGGATTTTGGGGAGAAGGGCAGTTTCAGCTTCTCAAGAGCTTACTAGTATTCATCAATGGCGGACCCGACCCGGAACCGATTCTCGGCTTGACCCTTTTCGAATTTTCCGGGGACTGCAAAAGGGTTTCTGCGTGGGCGTTCTCCCGGACGGAGTCGACAGAAATTCGGAGGCTTTTTCTAGCAACTCGATCGCCATGGAAGGGATCTTATCGGAGCTTCGCTCCCACATCAAAAAGGTAACCAACTACCTCATTTATCGATCGATGTCGAAGATTGCAGATGGTATATAAGAGTTTCTCGGTGGAGTATTTTAGGTATTGGCCGGAGGTGGAGAGGAGGCGGTGAAGAGGAACAGAAGCAGAAACAAGCTTTTGCCTAGAGAGAGGATCGATCGGCTTCTTGATCCGGGTTCTTCCTTCTTGGAGCTCTCTCAGGTTTTGTTTTATCCATCCAGATTTGTTCTTGTTTGGATTCAATTTACATTTGCAATCAATACTACACCAGTGAATATCATAAGATAAGAGTGTTGTTGAAATGTTGATCGGTGTTAGGCCGGTTATTACACACTCCATGTTTCTCTTCTGGAATAAAGTTGTGAGTTTGATTTTCTATGGAACGAGTATTCAGTTAGGAAAACAAAAACAGAAGATTAGAGTATTGGCATTGATTTAAAGCTTAATTGATGTCTCTGCTTACCGGATAGGAATATGCTTGAAGCTTGCAGGACATGAATTGTATGATGAGCCTTTACCTTCCGGTGGCATAATCACAGGGATAGGACCAATCCATGGCCATCTTTGTATGTTTATGGCAAATGATCCTACAGTAAAAGGAGGGACTTATTATCCCATAACTATCAAGAAACATCTCAGGGCACAAGAGATTGCTGCTCGGTGCAGACTCCCTTGCATATATCTTGTTGATAGTGGCGGTGCTTACCTTCCGAAACAGGCAGAGGTTTTCCCTGACAAGGAGAATTTCGGTAGGGTTTTCTACAACGAGTCGGTGATGTCATCAAAAGGAATTCCACAAATCGCCATTGTCTTAGGCTCCTGCACTGCCGGTGGTGCCTATATCCCTGCCATGGCTGATGAAAGTGTAATGGTGAAAGGGAATGGTACCATATTTTTGGCAGGACCTCCTCTTGTGAAGGTTTATTATCCCAAACTTTCTTAATTAGTTTCATGAGCATGTGAAAGCTAAATGAAAATTTGTTGAACAGGCTGCCACAGGAGAGGAAGTCTCAGCTGAGGATTTAGGAGGCGCCACGGTTCACTGTAATGTGTCCGGTGTGTCGGATTATTTTGCTCAAGGTATGTATATCCCTTTCTGCAATATTTGTAAACAACAATCATGTTTTAGAGTTTAGACCTTAAGAAGTTGCTCTAGTCTTGCAGACGAGCTACATGGACTCGCTATTGGAAGAAACATTGTCAAGAATTTGCACATGGCTGCAAAAAAAGGGATGGGAGGAACATTTGGAAGCACAAATCTTGAATACAAAGAACCGCTTTATGACATAAACGAGCTTCGGTCCATTGCTCCAGTAGATCACAAGCAGCAATTTGATGTCCGGTCTATTATTGCTCGGATTGTTGATGGGAGTGAATTTGACGAGTTCAAGAAGCAATACGGCACTGTGAGAGAACGTTATTAGCTTCTTAGACTTATATTTTCTTCCAAATTCTGGCTTCTCACTGGAACTGTTTTTGGCAGACACTTGTGACGGGTTTTGCTAGAATTTACGGGCAAACGGTAGGAATCATTGGGAACAATGGCATACTGTTCAATGAATCTGCACTAAAGGGAGCTCACTTTATCGAACTATGTTCTCAACGTAAAATTCCTCTTGTTTTCCTCCAGAACATCACAGGCTTTATGGTAATTAAAGTGTTTTTGTTGTGTTCTAACATGTAAGAGTGCCATGTAAGAATTTATCTTATCTATCTTACTTGCTCTCTTTTGCAACCTCTCTTGCTTATTTTTTTTATAGGTGGGTTCAAGAGCTGAGGCCAACGGAATTGCAAAATCTGGAGCGAAAATGGTGATGGCAGTATCTTGTGCTAAGGTATGTTTTTAATTCTTGTAAAGAATCTCAGAGACTTGATTAGTATATACCAGAATTTAAAGCTTGGCTCTTAATTCAGGTACCAAAGATAACAATTATAACGGGAGCAAGCTTCGGTGCTGGAAACTATGCGATGTGTGGCCGTGCATACAGTCCAGATTTCATGTTCATTTGGCCAAACGCCAGAATTGGCATCATGGGCGGCGCTCAGGTAAGTAAAAGATACCAAACCGAAATGTTTAAAACGAAACCAAACTGAATCGAAATGTGTTTATAATCGGATCATCTTGGGGGAAATTTTTGCAGGCTGCTGGTGTTTTAAGTCAGATCGAAAGGGCTACCAAGAAGAGGCAAGGAATAAAGGTACTTAATAAAACATTCTCAAAACCGATGATTATCGGACACTGTTGTTTTCAACATCGTTGAGAGAGAGAGAGAGAGAGAGAGAGATGAATCTGCGTTTTGTGTGATGCAGTGGACAGAGGAAGAGGAAGAAGCATTCAAGAGGAAAACGGTGGATGCGTACGAGAGAGAGGCGAATCCTTACTTCTCCACGGCGAGGCTTTGGGATGATGGAGTGATTGATCCTTGTGATACCAGAAAGGTTTTGGGACTTTGTCTCTCTGCTGCTTCAAACCGTCCTTTAGAGGATACTCGATTTGGTGTCTTTAGAATGTAAACAACCTTTAACCATATCCTTTTTCGAATAAATTCACATAAATAAATAAATAAAAACTTTCATATTCAAAACTAGTTGATTGTGAAGAAACATGGTCAACTATTAGTTGACAGATCATTGATACTCTGTGTTTAGTTCGAAACTCAATTTTGTAATTAAATAAAGTTTACCTAAGGATTAAGACACGAAGGCGCCCGTGGCCCAATGGATAAGGCGTCTGACTTCTAATCAGACGATTGTGGGTTCGAATCCCACCGGGCGTGAGCCTCACAGAAAACAGATGGTTTTCTTTTTGACAAAAAAAATACAGAAGGGACTCGGTCAATAATTAAAATGATATTAAACAATTACTAGTAAACGATAAGTCGATAACGAAGTACCCAGAAATTCCTGAAATCTTTTAAAGATAAAGAGCAATGGAATTCAAATCAACATAAACATTGTTATATCCACAGAATCTTTAATGGTAGCTGAGATTCCAGTAGAGACAGACAATCAACAATGACTTTATCATCATCCAATAATTCAGAGGCTTGAGTAAAATGACAGTTATTATTATTCTCTTCTCCATGGATTTCTATTTAATCTACATGATGCTTCCACAGAGGGATCATTCATCACACGCCCTTATACTTGTTGTCAACTCTCTCAAGATATCAATGCGGGTAAGGTAGAACGCGAGGATGAAGGACCCATGCTTTCATGTAGACAAAGCTACTGTCTTACAAATCGGGCAGAGATTCTTGAGCATGAGCCATTGCTTGACGCAGCCAGTGTGGAATTCATGACCACATCCCAGTGTTCCAAGATCATCGCCTTCTGCATACTCTTCCTGTCAAAAGGCATCAAGGTTTACAACATCAGCTTAAAAATGGGAAAGATAAAGATTAAGCTAACCAACCCATGTTACACACATGGACGGTTTAGTTGCAATATAGAGGCATCTATCTATGTGATAATACATTACTCCTTTTTGATTTGCCTTACTGCACTGCATCTACTATGATAAACAAGTGAATTTGTTGCAAACAAACAGCCCCAAGCCACGAATAACAACCACCCATAAGAGATTCTCAGTAGAAGGAAGAGTCATTTCAGGTCATATACCTGACAGACGCAGCAAGGCTCCATGTCCTGGTGGGATTCAGCAGCGGAAGATGTGTGTTTGTGCTGTTTCATTGCTTTCAGAATCACCTCTTCGCTTAGCCCCGTGCTCACATCTCCTATGCGTTCCCCAAGTGCCAGTAGCTCCTACATTCCCAAACGAAAGTTGTTTGGGAAAAATTGGTAGATTGTGATAAAATGGTAAAAGAAAAATGAACACTCACCTCATACGACATGTTGTCAACGTCAAGGCGCATATCCCGATGCCTATCATGCATCTCGGCCATACCATGGTAGATGAGTGGATCGAATACCATATAATCCTATCAGATCACCAAATGAAAAATCATGATCCAAAAGTGTTAGTGTGATTGCACCTATTAATTGATAATAGGAAGGATGGATTGAAACCAGTTGTGACAAAATCATACCTCAAACCGTAAATTCTCCCCTCTTCGCATGGCACTCAGCACCTGCCGTATCTGCCAATAAACAAGAGATTATCAACTGACATTACCACACCAGCTCATAAAGAGTTTAGTTTACTTAACAAAAAAAGGTTCTCCCTCTGATGGAAAGTGTGAAACGATGAAAGATAGTACAGACCTCGGAGATCAGCCGGTTCCTTCCATCGTTATCACCAGCTAAGCTCCTTCCTAAGTGACGCAAATGGAGAAGATCATTTTGCCTTTCCAGTAACAATCCTGATCTCCTTTGTCGAGAGCGATGACTCCGACTGCTAGATCCAGACGGCGCTGCAGCTTCGTTTGAAGAAACAGAAGGGGCACTGGGTAGTAATGGAATAGAAGCACCATGAGACGCAGATTCAGATTCGACACTAGGAAATAAAGACCAAGGAGCAACTTCTGATATCCTTGATTGATTATGCGGAGTAACCCATGTGGGATTCGGCTGCACAGCATTGATCCCTGAACTCGATCCTGCCCGAGGAACAAAGGAAGAATCTCCGGATGCACTAGAGTTTCCACGAGTGAAACTCCAATGAAATTGATCCTGCACTGGATTTCTCGTTTCAGTTGATGGTGGTGTAGTAAAGACGGGCTGCTCTGAGTTGACTCTCGGCGCGTCCCACGGTGGTCCAAATCCCTCTCCAGGCATGTTGTTTGTTCTCGAACTGGAAGAAGCATTCCAAGCGAATTGGTGTATATTTCTGGTCAATGCAGGAAGGTGGATTATACTTGGCTGACCTTCACCACTGCTTGAGCTACCTGTAATTGGCATTGCTCTTGCATCCAGAGGGTCCACAAAAGGAGAAGTTGCTGGTAAATGCTGTTGCTGACGCACAGAGTTACCGGATTGTGAAAAGCTGAATGTTACTGACTCCTGTGGCTGCCCGGGATTTAACCGCCTGCCGGGTCTAGATAAGGTTTCAGTGCTTCTTGTTGAAGGAAAAGCACTTGCTCCAACTGCTCTTCCACCACCAATTCCAAATCTTGGTTCCGGCTGATCAGATTGATTAATAACATTTAGAGAATTTTGCGAGTGCATAGACAAACTTAAGCTACTTGAAGCATCGTATTGAGCAAGACCCTCATTCCAAGCACCATTCTCAGTATGAAAAAAGCAACCAGGACTTTCACCAGGAAAAGAATGGCTAGGAGCTCCTTCAAGAGCCTTTCTTTTGCAGGATGAACCTAAGCTGCCCAACGAAGAACCTGGACCACTGCTTCTCTCCTCTGCGGTTTGACTTGAGCTTCCCAGTGAGCTCTCACAGTTATTATGGCGGATAACTACCCCCGAAGTCTGCAGACCACTACAATTGATGTCCATGTCCTTGCCAAGATTTACATGCCCTAACATATGATTAGAGCTTGACCCACGCAAGAAGGAAGGTCCATTTCTGGTTTGGCTGCCAATCTGAACCCCTCCCGGTATCATCATACCGTTTGAACCTGATTGCCCTTCCTCAAATCCAAAGCCGTCTGAGGGAAGCGGGCGATCTGTCTTTGAACCAATGGAATTGACCTGATCAGAAGGCCCCAATCTAGAGCTGGATTCACCAAAACTCCACCAGTTATGATTTTGAACAACATGAGAGCTCGAGCTTGCGTAAGTTGGTCGTCCTGAACCTGTACCATTGTTTGGAAACTGAACATCCACTGGATTCAGCATGCTATTCGAAGTAGTCTCTGAATTGGTGCTACAGATGGGTTCTCCATCTGCGTAATTTATTCCAGTAGATGAATCACCAGTGCTTCGTGGCCCTTGCATTGGATTTATTTATAGCTCTGACCAGAACACAACGACTCTCCAGGACAGAAAGCAGTGAAAAGTTACTAAGTTGTTGAGGAAACCTAAAGCCACACAAAAAGCGACAGAAAAACATTTGAATAAACAATCCATTGATGAGAGTTTGGAAAGAAATAACACGAGTGAAACACATATTCCTAGTTTACCATTTTAATTTTCGAAGGATCAGCCTCTTATTTAGCTCCAGGCTCCGAAAAGCAGCATGTGTATTATGTTGCCAGTTGGGACTCCAAGAAAGGAATATCTGAAATTTCAGCTAGTAAACCATCAATTTTCAATATCCATCATATTTCACATGTATCATTTTCTTATATCAGGAACTACTAAACACACTAACTTATTGTTAAGCAAAGAACTGAAGAATTTGAAAAATCATGACTTTAGCAGTTAAGCAACTCAGTAGCAGAATCTTCGAGTCCTCGCCAAAATTGTCTACAAAAACCCAGAGCACTAGCTAACTAAGATAACACCACTTGTACTTTAACTTCATTAGGGGATTCACTAACATATGAAAAAACAAAAATCTTCTAAGACAGTATTTGCAAAATTTTCTCAAAATCCTGTCGGAAGATGAGAATAGAGAGAATGTAGTTACGGATACTTATGCGAACACCGGAAAACTCCAGACTCATATTGTCCTAACTCAAAGTAGACAAGAAAATAAACAAAAATAATTTCAAAGACATAATTTTCAGTTCATATGCTAATTCCAAGACTGTATATTTTTAACCATGAATTGCACATTCCGATTCACCACAAAAAGAAAAACAAAAACCAGCTATTCAGTAAAATATAAAGGTTCCAATTTTAAGAAAGAAACCCTAAAATGGGGGAATCCTGATCTTCCAGATTCACCCAGCTATTACGATGAATCAACGCTAAAACAAAAACCATTTCCACACAAAACATCACGACGATCCACAAAATGAAATCGATTAAAGACCGATCGTCGTAAGTTAGACAAAGTAGGTAAAACAAATCATAAGATTGAAGCAATCGTACCGGCAAAATCCCAGATACAGAGAAAGACAGATGGGCTCCAAACTCCAAAGTAATCTGCTTATAACCTAAGAAAAAATGGAAGGAAAAAAAAAAATTTAAAAAGCGTTATTATTTGTGGAGTTTTCAGGATGCGGTTGCAGTCTCCTCCATTTTTATCTGAGTCTCTTCCGTTTTTATTACCCAGAAAACGGAGAATGGAAATGAAATGGAAAGAGATGAAAAAATGGGTTAATCAAATATTAAAAAACAAAAAAAAAAAGAAGAAGAGAGGAACAGAAGAAGCAGTGGATGAGGAAAAGAGAGGGTTAAGAAGCGTACACATGTGATATCTCTCTTCAACATTTTCATACAAAACTTAATTGTAATTAAATTCTACAAAGATTACTTCTTTTTTTATAATAATAAAAGAAGTTTGGTAATGAATCAGGCAGCCATTATTTATTGTAAGATTTTTGTTCAGGACGTCGCTTGCCTCTGTGCTGGTACTCACCTTTTATTTTATTTTATCTCTCCTCTATATTTTTCACTTCTTTTTTGGGGGTTTGTAATAAATGTGAAATTGGACCGTTTAAAAACTTAAAAGACGTTTGATTACCATAAAAAGTTTTTTTTTTTTTTTTTTTAAATATCGATTTAAGACGTGAATTGTACATTTTTTAAACAGTTGTACACGTAGCTCTCATGCAGTTCAGTGGCCCCATATGGCTTGACTTGTATTCTGTTTTTGGGCTATTAAAGTCCAAGAGACCCACTCAAGCCCTTCCTGTGAATCCATCCAGCTAATAGAAATTATTAACGTGTCCGATCTTTAAATCACTAGCTAAAATAATTTTAATAATCTAGGAAATACTCTGCGTTACGCATTATATCTCTACACTTTTAATTTTTCTAATGTTACATATATATTTTGGGGTATGACTATTGACTGGTGTGAAAGTTCAAAAATTTAGTGCCGTTGATAGTAAAGAAAAAGTTAGGTGCAATGTTGTGCAATGGCACAACTTGCACGCACCTAGAATCGGGACTGATTCGAACCTTTAGTTATTATTTATTTATTTGAACCGTCGTTATTTTAAACATAATAGGATTCTGGACATAACGAATGAAGAAAAATGTTGATCGAGTTATTGATAATAGAGTAAATGAGTACAAAGATGAGTATTGAAATGATTAGTTGTTTTTTAGAGTTAAGTTGCCGAGAGAATTCAAAAGTGTCCTCCTCAAATCAAAGCTTCCTTCCTTTTATAGCAAAGGTTCGGTTTCAACGAATTTCGCAGTTATCGGAAGCACGTGTTGCTTTTCCTAAGCTCTTCGAAAAACCATCATCTACGATGGTGATATGTAGACTAGCATGATCGTGATCCCGAGCCGCTCGGCCTCATTTCTTAACTCGAAAAATTGAATTAAACCGCCACGATCAAGTTCTCATGGTCCGCATGGTACCATCGACGTTAACGGGACTTGGCCCGAGCTCTCGTTCCTGATGTGCAACTAAAGAATTCGGCTGGGCTCCATACCCCATGTTGAACGGGCCCGATGGTAATATTAGTAACAAAGATGGGTTTTTTATGGGCCGGACTCGGATTTGGGCCTGTCCAAAACCCAACACCACAAATCATGTGAACTGTGTCTTATAATAATTTTTTTGGCAAAAATTAATATACGTGAAAATGAGAAATTGGTGAATGTAGCATAGCAATGTGTCATCAAAAGTGCTATTATTCTAACGAATTCGAATGTCTCCTAATTGTAATGTAACTAATGTCCAAAGTATTTGTTTCACTACTACTATATGCAATAGTTTCCTTTTTTTTTCCATTAAAAAGAAAGGAAGGATGATTAGTTACTAAGGATGTCCTCCTCCACCAAGACGTTCACCTACTACACATCACACATGCGACACTTGAACACCGATGCAAAGTTGTTGGATCCACTTTTTATTCCCTTTCTCCTCGGTCTTCTTTTTTCTACTCACCAAGTCTTCCCTTTTTCTTATTTTTTTATTATCATATAGAAAATACCTCCTTCTAATTTTAAAATAATTTGATTTACGCCGTATCTATATCCAGTGTAATTTCCCATTACGTCACAGTGTCACACTCACACCCTTGCTGCACCATTGTAAAATCGTCTAATATCAGAATAAAATCCAGACATAAATACATAATAACAAAACAACTCGGCAGCAAGCAAACATTTATTACAGACTCATAAATGAAAAAACGAATTCACTACTTGTCGTTCACACACACCACACAGATACAATTTGAATAAATAAAAAATAAACATAACCACTTCCCTGAGTTGGTTTCAATAATCGGCAAAATTTGATTACCGGAGGCGTTATTACCCCAAGTGCGTCTAAAGCCCCACAGTGTTTGGGACCCACCTTAGACAGCGACCGACCAATTGCGTGTTAGGAGAGTTTCACCAACCCCAGACCGGATTTTTATCATATACCGGATATATAACTAACCCGGTTCGAGCCGGTCTCGTTTTCTCCTTCTTTATATACACCTCTCGTGCCATCTGTGTGAATCACCAAAAACACAATCGTCAATCCTCATCAAAATAAGACAGACAAATACAGAGAGAGAGAGAGAGAGAAATGGCAACGACAACAGCAGAGACAAAGAAGACATCGACTAATGGAGAAGACCAGCAATCTCAGAATCTCCGACACCAAGAAGTCGGCCACAAGAGTCTCTTGCAAAGCGACGATCTCTACCAGGTCTCTCTCAAATCGGTTTCATCCAAAATTCTCGATTTTGATTCAGTTCAATAATCGAATCTTTATTAAAAATCAATCCACATGCAGTATATTCTGGAGACAAGTGTGTACCCAAGGGAACCAGAATCAATGAAGGAACTCAGGGAAGTGACAGCAAAACACCCCTGGTTTGTTTTCCCATTCCTTAATCTGCTAATCCTCATTTCAATTTTTGGTTTTTTTAACCAACATCAAAATTAAAATCGAAATTCAATTGAAAAAAAAACAAACAGGAACATAATGACCACATCAGCAGATGAAGGGCAGTTTCTGAACATGCTCATCAAGCTCGTTAACGCCAAGAACACAATGGAGATCGGAGTTTACACTGGCTACTCTCTCCTCGCCACCGCTCTTGCCCTCCCCGACGACGGCAAAGTAAATATCTCTGTTTTTCCTTCACGGTAGTTTACGATTTTATTTCAAGTCTACGAACTTGGAATTGAAAATTTGATATTTTTATCTTTCAGATTCTGGCTATGGATGTTAACAGAGAGAATTACGAATTGGGTTTGCCGATCATCGAGAAAGCCGGCGTCGCTCACAAGATTGATTTCAGGGAAGGCCCTGCTCTTCCCGTTCTTGATCAACTCGTTGCTGACGTAAGCATTCTTCTTCTGATTTCATTCCTTCTTTTCGAAATTAATGTGAAGATAATGTGAACAAAAAAATCAGATAGCATTAAAAACTTATGGCCTAATTAGGTTGATTTTAATATTTGGATGGGAGTTTCTGTATATACACATTTGTTTCTTTTTAAAAATAAGAAAACAAGATTTGGGTGATTTGATTTAATAAAGGAGTAAATGATTGTGTGTGGTTGGGTGCAGGAGAAGAACCATGGAACATATGACTTTATATTCGTTGATGCTGACAAGGACAACTACATCAACTACCATAAACGTCTGATCGATCTTGTCAAGGTTGGAGGAGTGATCGGCTACGACAACACTCTTTGGAATGGCTCTGTCGTGGCGGCTCCTGATGCACCAATGAGGAAGTACGTTCGTTACTACAGAGACTTTGTTCTTGAGCTCAACAAGGCTCTCGCTGCAGACCCTCGGATCGAGATCTGCATGCTCCCTGTTGGTGATGGAATCACTATCTGCCGTCGGATCAATTGATCCCCACTCTGAGTTTGTCCGCAGTGGATTACTTACTTTCCTCTCGCTACCTTTCAAACGCATTTTCTCACCAACCACCAAATGGACCCTTATGTGTTTTGTTAAGTAATATCCTCCATGTCCTTGTTTTTTTGCTTTCTTCTGAACAAAGAAATAATGTATCCTACCTTTTTTTTTCGTTTGCTTTTTGCTCTATGATACAACATCTAAAAGAAAATTATCAATCCTAAGTTTTCTAAAGAGATTATCACCTACTGTATTAGAACTTATGCATACTAGTAGACAAAAACGGCTACTGAATACTAGAAAATATGGAGTTAGCTGATCCAAATGTTAGTAGCCATTTTCGTTTAAAAAAAAAAAAAGTAGCCATTTTTGTTGATAAATACATATTACACTTCTCTTTGTTGATAAATAAATATTATATTTCAACAAAAAAAACCAATAAAAAAATATTTGAGAGAAAGAAAAGAACAAAGTAGCTAGGAAGATTTAGGTCAGCAGTCTTTGAAAATTTATTGGAATTCCTAACACAGTTAGGTAGTTTCAGCTAATAATTAAAACAAAGATGAGTAACATACTTTTGCTTTAGAGCTTCATTGGTCAAAAGAGAGGGCAGAAAAATTAGTTTAAGAACAAAATCGTGAAAAGAAATACTTTCCATCTTGCTATAGAAATTTTCTTCGCATATCTAACTCGCAAAAAAAAATTAACATAATTATAGGGTGTACAAAAAATTTAACATATTACTAGGTGACTTGTCCACGCGCATGCGTGGACTCGAATGACATTCAAAAAAATTGTTTGCAATTATAAAACATAAAGACAGT